>JAEQBH010007901.1:0-167842 GCA_016808115.1 Tetrastigma voinierianum | reverse complement strand
TGGAAGCCACCTAGAAATGTTACAGAAGTGCGTAGTTTCCTGGGACTGGCAGGATACTATAGAAGATTCGTTAAAGGGTTTTCTGTATTTGCGGCCAGATGTGAGATTGCTCGAGAAAAATGTAAGAGTATGAATGGAGTGAAAAATGTCAAAAGAAGTTTTGATAAGTTGAAAGCATTCTTAGCAGGAGCTCAGGTTCTTACTCAATAGACACAACGGTAGAGAATATGTGATTTTAGTGATGCGTCATTAAATGGACTTGGATGTGTCTAATCTAGGAATTAAAAGTGAGTGGCCCTATGCTTCAGACGTTGAAACGCATGAAAGAATTGCGCATGATTTGGAATTAGCCGCGATTGTATTTGCGCTGAAAATTTGGAGACATTATTTGTATGGAGAGAAGTGTTTCCTTCTGGCGATCATAAGAGTCTTAAGTATTTGCCCTCACGGCGAAACAACGAGACAAACGGAGATGGATGGAGGCATTAAAGATTATAATTTGCGTGATTGATTATCGCGGGGAAGAGTCAATGTAGTGGCCGGCGCTTTGAGTAGAAAGTCGTCTGAGCGGCTTTGAGCGTTGAATGCCCATTGTCATTATATGGCGATGAGTAAGTAGTGGCGAGTTGATAGCAAGACCGGTTGTTGAATCGAGTGCTAGAGGCACAAAAGAAAGATGAGAAAATTTCTGCCACGATAAATCAGATTGGAAATGGTAAAGAGCGAGTTCACGGAGTGAGCGAAAATGGAGTTTTTGTATTATAAGGATCGGGTTGTGTACCCGATTGTATTTGAGGAAATCCATGTTTAGAGAGGCATAGTGGATCTTTTGCTATCGTCGGTAGCGCCCAAAAGATGCATCGAGATTTAAAAATGTCATTCTGGTGGTCCGGGATGAAAAGAGATGTGTCAGAACTTGTAACCAAGTGTTTGGTGTGTCAAAGAGTAAAGGCGGAGCATCAAGTTCCTTCGGGATTATTGCAGCCTATCAGAATACCGGAGTGGAAATGAGGCAGAGATCACCATGGATTTGTGGTTGGGTTACCATTGAGGAGGCATGACTGGTTGGGTCGTAGTAGACCGATTGACTAGAGTCGGCTCACTTCCTACCGGTGAGCCCAGAGCTATCCACTTGACAAGCTAGCGGAAATTTGTACATCGAGAAATAGTTCGTTTACATGGGATTCCTTTATCCATTATTTCGGACCGAATCCAGGGGTTTACTTTGAATTTTGGGAAAATTGCGAGGCCTTGGGCACTCGGTGAATTTGATGCAGTTCCACAGCCAAACGGATGGACAATGCGAGAGAGTGATCGGATTACGGAAAGATATGTTAAGGAGTTGCGTGATCGACCTTGAGGGTAGTTGGGATCGACACATTGCTTTAGTTGAATTTATTGGCCTATGACGGTTCCAATCAAGTATTGGAATGGCGCCTTACGAGGTTTTATATGGAAGAAAATCTAGAACACCATCGTGTTGGGCGAATTGAGTGAAAAGAAAGTGATTAGCCCAGGCTTGATACAAAGAGGCGAAGAAAAGTGAAAATGATTAGAGAGAGATTGAAGGTGGCCGCGATAGGCCAATCATATCTTGGGCAGCGAAAGAAAAGATATTCGATATGAGGTCCGGCGAAAGGTGTTTTGAGTATCGTGGCCAGGAAGGTGATGGGGTGGGAAAAGACGAGGACAGGCCCTGGGTTGTGGCCTATGGAAATTGATTGAAAGTGGGTCCAGTGGCATACAGGTTGGCATTACCTCCGGACTTGGAGAAAATCCATAATGTATTTCATGTCTCAATGCTAAGGAGGTATAGATCCGACCCGTCACATGTAGTCTCTTCGGAGACAATTGAGCTGAGAGCAGATTTGACGTATGAAGAAGAGCCAGTGAGGATCTTGGCTCGTGAAGTGAAAGAATTACGGAACAAGAAGATTCCGCTAGTCAAGGTGTTGTGGAGAAACCATAAGACTGAAGAGGCCACTTGGGAAAGTGAGGAAACGATGCGGCAGCAGTATCCGCAACTGTTCGACTAAGGTAATTTCGAGGACGAAATTTTATTAAGTGGGGGAGAGTTGTAACACCCCAAAAATACCCTAGAATTTTTAAAATAAAATTTTTATGTATTCCGGGTATAATTGGGCCAACTTGGGTATTTTGAAGTATTGTAAATGGGACCTAAGGGTTATTTGCAAATAAGTTTAGATGTCTAAGTGAATTTGGAAAATAAATAAGTAAGGGGAAAATAATAGGAGACTTAAATGAGAGATAATAGAAATAAAGGGACCTAAATACAAAAAAAAAAATGAAGGAAAGGACATGTGGTACGTAGGAAAGGGAGGAAGCTTCCTCCTTTTTAAAAATACGATTAAGTGTGAACCATAGAAAGGAGAACAGAAAAGGGAGAGTTAGAGAGGCTCCATCTTCTCTCTAGATTTTCAGACAATCGGACCATAGGTCTCCGTGAAGCAGGAAAGTCCTTCACGTGACAATAGGCGCAGAAGTAGGGCGAGATGAGACTTTCCAGCAAACTCCATGGTGGGTTTTCTCCACTGCGGTGGTCTTCTACCACAGGATTGTTGGGTGGTTAGCATAAGCGCAGGGAATGTATGGTTCGTTTTAAGCCCATTGGGAAGAATTTGCCCGCGTGTGGTAGTCTTGCATTGGCAGACAGGCTGGTTTTGGAGTGCAGAAGTGAAGGGAATTTGGTAGTGCGTCCTTCTCTTAAATTGTAGCCACATCAATTAGCGATGTTGGGAACTTTGAATTTTACTCGATTTGGACTCATGGTAAGTTATAGTAAGCACTACGAAGTCGGTAGCTAAATCTGGTGGTCGATTACGCAATTGGTCAACTAGCCGGACCTTAGAATGGGTCTTTGGGTCGGAAATAAAGAGAATTTGGCAGTAAGTCCTTCTGTGAAATTGTAGCCACATCAATGAACTTGATGTTAGGATTTTGAATTTCTCAATTCGGACTCTTGTAGACCAAGTTATGGTCTTTTTACTCTGAACAGTCAAATGGGTGAGTGGTCGTCAAACCGAGGAATAGATCAAGCCGGTGGTTGTCAAGCCGAAGTCGTCAAGCGATGGTGAGTCAAGCGGTGGTGTTCGTCAGGCCGAGGTGTCAAGCGGTGGTCGTCAAGCCGGTGGTGCGTCAAACCGGGGTCGTCAAGCGGTGGTCGTCCAAGCTAGAAATTCGTCAAGCGATGAAATTCCGTCGAGAAGCGGTGGTTGTCGGTTCGAGATCGCTCGTCAAGGGTTGGCTCGCGCGACCTCCCGACCGGAGGTCATGTCTCCGCCCGTTTGAACTCCGATTTGGGTGTTCTTGGACTACATGGAAAGCCCATGGAGTCAAGAATACGTGATATGCCTGAGGAGGATGTTAGATGTTAGACCGAGGTGTTTGAATGAATCGTCACTTGGTCACGACTCGTCGGTTAGTCGGCTCGTCAAAGTTGACTACGCATGACCTCCAACCCAGAAAGTCATATCTCCTTCGTTTGAACTCTGATTTGGGTGTTCTTGGACTCTATGGAAGCCCTTAGGTCAGAGAATACATTGATATGCCTGAGGAGGATGTTAGATGTTAGGCCGAGGTGTTTGAATAGGCTCGTCACTTCGGTCTGACTCGTCGATTCGAATCGGCTCGTCGGTCGGGGATTATTTGTGTATGACTTCAACTTGGAAAGTCATAACTCCTTCGTCGAACTTTCAGGTTAGTTTCTTTGACTCTATGGAAATCCCATTGAGTCAAGAATCCATCTATATATATATTGTTAAAATTGGAACTCATATTAAATTCCAAAAATCAATCCTAACCAAAACTACTAGTACACACGAATAATATTGTTCTTTAATGGTTTTGGAATAGGGACTGACGAAGAGGAAAAGCCAAACTGTGATTGAGATTCCAAGGATTGGAATCAAAGTGCAAAGATTTTTGGGTTTGTTCTTCTAAATCCTATTCTCATTTCAAGTTTGAAATGTTTGTTCTACCAACTCCTATTCCTCGTTTCAAGTTTTGCGTTTGTTCTAAGCATATTGAATTGATTTAATTGATTTGAAAAGTGATTGTGAAATGTTTGCATATAAAAATTGCATGATTATTGAAATAAACCGTTTATACAAGCGTACATATTGTACTATATTTTGCTATAAAGGATTTGAGCATCATAATAGAATGTTGACCGTTTATTTATATTAAGGATAGATTAGTATACCCAATGGGTCAAATAAGCGATCTTGCGAACTATTGATGTGTCACTCCGTCAATGACCAGTAAGGACATTGTCCGTAGTGTTCACTATTTGATTGTTTATAACGGTCGCGGCCAGCGAGACCGTGCGTGTTATAAAACCATGTAATCTGGGCATGCGGCCTGGCGGGACCGTCTTAGGTGACTCGATATCACAGCCTGCTCCGAGCCTTGAGTTAAATTACGTTAGGGCATAAGCGAGATTGATTGGCATAAGCGGAATTGATTGGCATAAGCGAGATTGATTTGCATAAGCGAATTGATGCACTGTGAATTGGTTGGAGGCAGATTGATTTGCGGGGCGAGGCTGAGATTTGTGAGCATAATTGAATTGATTTGAGATTGCGAAATATTGAACATGAAAGTGTATTTTTTTTTTTTTTGGATGATCAATGAACCCTAATTAATTGTATATAAAACAAGTATATGTATCGTATTTATATTGATCATCCATAATGATTTGAAATTTTTGAATTGTTAAATTGCATAATGTGATTAAACGAGGGTGAGAGATGGATTTGTATAGAACCACTAAGCATGAAAATGCTTAATTGTATTGTTTACCAATGCGCGAATTAAGTGATAGATAGGCTGATCAAGCGGACCGAGATCGAGGAGCGTCGAGTCATGAAGGAAATTTGAGGATTGTGCTCAGAGCGTAATGCCTCATTTCATGTTTTCTTTTGGATATGGATATTATGTAGAAACAATTTGAACACCGAACATCTATTTTAGTAAATCATTTTGAAAAGGCTTGAATGCCTTTATTGTAAATGTATTTTGTTAAATATAAATGTTTATGGGCTTGCTCAAATTTTGAAATCGCTTCCGCAAAAATATGATTTTGAATGATTGAGTGATTTTAGTGGCATCCCGGACTCGGTTCGGATCCGCCCAAACGGGTCGGGTCGGGTAAGGGGCGCCACACTCCTATATATGTGTTTTGGGAAAGGTCTGATTCTGATTTGAACGAAAATTTCCGCATTGCATCACGCGTTAAATAGGGCCTTCAGGCCCGATTTTGGGTAGAAATAAAGGGAATTTGAAAGTGAGTCATACGGTAAATTGTAGTCACATCAATAGACGATGTTGGAAACTTGAATTTCAATTCGGACCTTTGTAGCCCAAGTTATGGCCATTTTTTCCCTGGAATGAGTCAACTCTGCCGTCGGTCATTTCGACCAAGTCGGAGTTAGCTCGACGGTCGGGTAAGCTATTTGGGTTTGACTACGTGTGACCTCCAACTTCGGAAGGTCATAACTTCTTCGCCTAAACTCCGTTTCGGGTGTTCTTGGACTCTATGGAAACCCCATTGAGTCAAGAATCCATTCATATATGCCTGTGTGGAGGGAATGATAGAGTGAGCTCGGACGGTTCGGTCGGGCTGGTGGGGTTTGACTACGTGTAACCTCCAACTTCGGAAGGTCATAACTTCTTCGTCTGAACTCCGTTTCAAGTGTTCTTGGACTCTATGGAAACCCCATTGAATCAAGAATCCATTCATGTGCTTGTGGAGGATAATAGGTGAGCTCAGACAGCTCAGGTCAGCTCGGCTGGGTTTGACTACGTGTGACATCCAACTTCGGAAGGTCATAACTTCTTCGTCGGAACTCCGTTTCGGGTGTTCTTGGACTCTATAGAAAGACCATTGAGTCAAGAATCTAGCCATATATAGCATGATAAAAGTGGAGCTCACATTAGGTCCAGAAATCATGAAAAACAGTAAGCATAGGTGGTAATCATACTTATTCATACATAATATGAGATATGTGCGAGCATCAAAAATATTATACAGTTAATGCCTTAAAACCTAGTAGAGATAGATAGGCATGCCTATAGGGAAGATACAATTGCTGCAGCATACAGTTTACAGATATCGAGGCCCCATTTGGGTCGATGACATAGATCCCGTTTGGATCATTACATGACATAGGTCATTGTCTCGTACAGTGATGATACCTTTGGGTATATACGGCCCCGTTTGGGTCACATATTACATGGCATAGGTCACTGTCTCGTACAGTGATGATACATTCGGGTATATACAGATAGAGTTCATTGTCTCCTATAGTGATAGTACCTTGAATTTTATACGGTTATTTCCATTATCCGCTTCTAAAGGTATTTGCGGGCATGAAACATAAAAGGAAAAAATGACAGTATATGCAAATGAAATGTAAAGAATATATGACATGATATGAAACTATATGCTTGCAATGTGATGATAGTATACAATTACAAGAACAAGTAAGTACAAGATGACATGAAAAGTATATGAAATATGATAAGAAATGAAACATGTTGTGAAAAAAAGTATATAAGCGAGAAAGATAAGTATATGTAAATGTTATATGTGTCCTTAAGTATATGCATTTGTATAGAAGTGTGGAGACCCTCGATGAGGTCATCCATATGTATTAATTCCCACTAAGCGTAAAGCTTATGCGAGATGTTTTCATGCGTGTAAGTACGGAAAGAGGAAACCGGAGAAGGCAGGACAATCACATGTCGGCAATCAAGGCCATCGCAAATTGCCGCTAGAAGACCTTTTGAATTACATTTTGTATATGTAATTTTGTTTATTTTGTAAACAATGTAAATTTTGTAAATGTTAAACCATATATGGAGCTTGTATATATTTTGTAATCCGCTGCTACAAAATATAATACAAGTTAAATGTTTAACATTATATGAATAAACAAACTTAGAGCTATAAGTTTAAAAAAAATATATATGACACCATATCTCGACACCGGGTGCCAGGTTAGGGGTGTCACAGATTAGTTGGTATCGGAGCATCCCGGATTCGATTCGGACCCGTCAATCGGGTCGAATCAAAGAAGGGGTGTCACATCTACGTCCCAAACTATCCCATTCGTTCTTTTTCTCGAACCCCTAAGGTTATGTTTTCTAACCCTAGTGTTTCTCTTTTTCCATATACACTTTACCATGTATATTATTCACACAACACACAACACACAACACACAATCATGTAACATATTAAGCACCAAACATAAAATGCACAATGAATGCAATGGTCTAAACCCATGTCCATCAAGCCCTAGGTAATCGCATACATATACTCTGATACCAAGTTGTGGCGGCCGAGAGCACAGGGTCAGTTGACCCGGTAGTCGGCCCGAGAAATACTACCTTAGGTAATCGTATATCTAAGCTTTGATACCAAACTGGTATCAAATACCTGTGGATACCGAGTAACTCGATACTACCTCATTATGTTCCATTTATCGGGATTCATTTATCCATATTTAAATTAAAATTATGTGAAATTACATTTAAAACAGTTCGTAAGAGTTTGATCACGACTCTCTTGTTATTACATATGAATAGATTGTTCTAGGTTTTACAAAAGATTTATCAAAGCCACATATTTGACCTTCTTCACAATTGCGACCTCAAATGAGTGTCGATCCACACAGTAGTACACCACCTTTTTTTAAAATGTTTTCTCATATAGGGTGAGTCATGCCCGATAGAGGAATATTCCTATGGAAATTTCTTGCTGGGTCTGTATCTGATAGTCGTGTTCCCACATATTCAAATTCATTCCAAGTAAAAACATGCAATTTTTACTATAGAATCCTACATTGCATGTATGAAATGAGATGAGACTCAATCATGTGCCATGCCCCAAGTCATACCAACTCCCATCACACGAGTCTTTCACAGGCTCACATATCTTCAAAAAGCATATGCGTGATAAAATCCATTATTTATGGATTACATCCAATGATCATTTTATAAAACAAATTCATTTGTTTTCAAACCAAAAGCGTTTTGGATGTTACACCTCAATGATCATTTATATACAAACTCATATGTCTTTTTGTGGGCAGCGAATTTTTCGAGGTCAGCTGCGAAACCATGACCTTAAGAGCTTTTGAACTTTCAGTAGGAGTGCAGACCGGTCAGGAGTCTTTCAACCAAGGGAGAATCTAACCCTTCTTGCTATTACCCGACACAAGTTTTCTTTACCATTTCATGCAACCGTGCGACTCTGTTAGACTTCTTCCAACGGTACCGAGCCCACTCAATCAATCACCAAACACAGTTTTGATTTTCAACCATGCGCTCACACCTATTCAATGCGATGTCCCCGTGCATATGCAATGTAATGCACTATTGCATGTTATATCATGACACATGTATAACGAATGTTACATATGCAACATAATCCACACTACATATGACTTCCATACATCATTTCATTCATGTCTCAATATATTATGCACACATATATCAACATCGACACCTGACATGTCGTTACAGGTTCAATGATGGCACCGCGCTTGATTAAGCCATGAAATGGCCATTTGCACATAGAAATTCATCGCATGTCAACACCTTAGAACACACATATTAACATTCAAGCATGTCACTCCTTAGTCAAGGAATGACACTCTCAAACAAGTCATACAATGGCCCCGAAGCAAGCCACAACAATCACAAACTAGGCCTGGCAGGCCCACGAATGAGCCATGCTCTGGGCCTCACACATAGTCACAGGCTCGCCCAGGCGAACTAGAAACTCCCCAATTCTTATCCTAGGCGAACCCCTTCACTTAGGTGAACACCTCCTTCGCCTAGGCGAAGACACCTTTCTTCTTGGGGAAGCCCCTTGTCCTCGCCTAGGCGAAGCACAGTTCGCCTAGGCAAAGCACGCTAGACAGGAGCTCGAACATTCTCCCATTTTCACCCCAAAAATAGAAAGTAAACCAATGTAGGGAGAACCCCTACCTTTTTTAGCGTAGAAGAAACCTAAGGAAGCCTCGTGGACACTTCCTAAACCTGAAACCTTTGATTTCCTGAACTCCTCGTTTGGATCCTCGACGAAATCCCACGTTTTCGGCACCCATGCTTAGTCCTCGTCGATGCGATGAACTTTCGTTCTTGGCCCGATGAATTCCGACCGACGAAACTTCATGGATCATGGAAGGAAGCTCTTGGCTCTCCTCTTCCACTCTTCTCTCACTCTCACGCACGCACACTAGCAGAAAATTTGATTTTCTACCCTAGTTTCCCCTTTTTGTTTAAGTTTAAGTCGTGGTTCACGTTGCGCCACATGTCCAAACTTACTTGAATCCAATTTTAGCCCGAAACAATTTATTTCGTCTTAGCTTAAGTTCAAATCATATTCCATTAACTTAACTCAAGTTATTTCCTAACTTCCGAGATTTCATAAAAATCTCGTTTATGGGAGTCACTGGACACCCTTCACCCTAAAAAACGTAAATTCCGACTATCTTGGAATTCGACGAAATTCGTCTGAGCAACTAGATTTCGTGAGATGAGTCCAACGGTGAGGTCCATTTCGTCATCTAAGATCTAGAAAATTTCCAGGTTTCAACCTATATTATTTCGATAATTCTGGATTTTCTTTTTCGAGGAAAAATTCAAATTTTACGGGTTTTACACTATTAAGACAAAAACTGGATTTTAAAAGTAGCGAAAATGGTGACAATACTTTGTTGAATTTAAAGTAGTGGAATGATTGTTAACATTCTCCATACCAACAAAGAGTTCAAAACAAACCAAGCCAATTACATCGAAAATGAAATGGATCAATTACATTGAAAAATATAAACTACAAACTATAACATTGAATAATGAAGTTGAGAAACTTCAAGTTTGTTGTGGCTCCGGACAAGGGTAGAGGCGGCGGCCGGCAGCCCCCATCTTCAGGGAACTTAAACTTCATATAATCCTGCCTTCTTGAAGGAGGACTAATGTAAACCCAAAGCAGAGAAACAACGATGGAGATTGTAAGACCCAAGAAATTGATTTACGAGAAAAAGAGTAATCGTAATTTCGATTCTGAAATTATATTTCGGTTAAAAATCGAATTTATTCTCTAGATCTCGGATAATGACTTGAATTTCAGATTGGAATCATCTTATGAAATCTAGCTAGCACGTAAAATTTCGTAGAATTTCGAGACAGTCAGAGTTGGCACGTTTTTTGAGGCATCACGTTTCGGGTGCTGTAAATCAATTTTCGATGCCACGAAAGTCGCATATAACACGTACTCATGTACCATAAGTGGCATGAGTAGAGAAATGATGAAAATGGACGGCCGAGATAGTGCTGAATGTCAAAACTGGGAAAGGAAGGACAAAATGGTCATTTTGGAATTGTTTTAAGTTAGAAAAGGACAAAAGAGGAATAGTGTCATCCTCTTCAAAATGCAAAAAGGGAGAAAAACGTGGGAGGAGAAACAGGGGAGTTGCAGATTGGTTTTTAGAGAGAGAACATCTGACTTCTCTCTAAAATATCGGGCGATCCGACCGTCGTGATCTTAAGACGAGGGAAAAGAACTCTCTGTGAGAGAGGGCTTCGCGTGGGTCAGTTTGTGAGTTTTTAATGGCTATTCAAAGAGGTAGGGTTTTCTCACTGCCCAGGTTTTATTCTTTGTTTAAGAGCTATGTTAATGTTTGAGTTGAATGAGGCTGTGAGGGGCCGTTTGATCGGTTCCAAATCTTGGAACCGAGGTGTTGGATTTTTGAAACCCATGTGGACAGTCCGTGACTGTCCACGGGCTGTTTGGAGTGCCATGGTGAAATGTGTGCTATGAATGTATGCTTTGATGTGTATGAGGCCGGGAATCGGCCCAGGAAATCTGGAGTTCACAAAGTGAGCGGAGTAATTTGTGTTTGATAGGAGCGATGGCAGGGTTTGCGTTACGAAGCGATGTCTAAAATAATTTTTGTGAAAATATGTGTTTGGACGAGTGATTCAAGTGGAATTGCTCTTGTTTGATCATTAGCCCAAGTAAGCTAATTTTTAGAGTGTGGAAATGTGAAATTACATAACATAATTATGTGATTTAAATTATGTGAATATATGCATGATGATATATTTGCATGTGTTATATGAGTTATTGAAATAGCATGCGATACATTTCATATGCCTTTAGAGCGCACAGAGAGATAGGGTAATTGCGTAAATCAGTTCTTAGAGAAGCTGTTTCGGAGGGTAGACCAATAAATGTAAAATATCAGTCGTCGAGATCGGCTGATTGATATACATCGGAGGAGTAGTCCACTAAATATAACATCGGACGGTCCACTACTTAGATGGAGGTAAACTACAAATATAAACAAATAGTTTGTTTGAAATTGGATTTTCTCATACATGGCCCAGAGCGGGTGTGAGGAGTCGGTGAGGACTGAGGTATGAGATGATCAATTAGACATTTAAAGTAGGATCATGCATTTGCTTGAATGTGTGTTTATTTGGAGCATTGCATATGCATAGGTGAGAGTAGCCCACTTAAGATGATTCCAATGCGAGCATTAGCTCGCCTTGTCGAGAGAACATATTTTGGTGCACGGGGGCTCACGAGGAGAGACGGTGGTCTGGTGAGTTTAGAAAGAAAAGTCGGATTGTGGCTTTGATGATACTAATACATGTATTAAATTCTCTAACTTTAATGTGTTGTATAGGAGTAAAATATTTGAACTCTTAGAACTATTGGATATAGTTGGATTCATAGTTGGTATGTTTTTATGAGTATTGTTTATGGGCCCAACTCCCAAGTGGTCGTTTTACTCATGTTGTGGTTATATTGGGCCTAGCTTGGGACGGGTTTAAATGCGGTGTGTATTTGGAGTAGGCTGCTGTATAAAGGGGCTACGCCGATTTTTTGCAGTGGCGTCGGACAACTTGGAGACATCCGCGAGTATTCCAGCGGGTTGATGGTGATCAGGACCCGAGGATTGGGGCGTCACGGCTTAGTGATAGGCGTGGGTGTCACAGTCACCCAGGGGCTGAGGTTTGGGTATCCATCACCACTAGGTGGTTTGATGTGGAGTATAGGTATATGAAAACCTGAGATTGGGGACTTGGGCTTGGAGCGTAGTCGTGTAGAACATCGCCACTAGGTGTGGTTCCGATGTTAAGATGTAGAGTATGGTGCAAAGTAAATGGGACAAGACTAGGATACCGCATGCATGTGTTTGGTGTGTTTTGTGTGATTTGATGAAATGATGTGTGATCATGTGTTATGATTGTTTGTGTGCTTGGTGATTAGCACTTAGTGTGTTAGAGAATGTATGGAAAACAAATTTTGGAGTTTACCGTGTGTAAACTGGAACGAGGAAATAAAGAAATAAATTTTATAAATTTATTTGGATAATGAAATAGAAATTTTAATAAATTTTATTTGGTTAGTGTTAGATCAAAGGTTTTGATGAATTTTTTTGGATAACATGGTCGAATTGAAAAAAAAAAAAATATATATATATATATATATATATATATATATATATATATATATATATATATATATATATATATATATATATATATATATATATATATATATATATATATATATATATATATATAATAAACAAAATAAATTTTAAGCAATTTATTTGGTTTATTGAGAAATGAGGAAAAAAAAAATTATATATATATATACTGGTATATATGTATATAAGGTGGAGAAATTTTTTTTTTTTACAGTGTAAAACTAGAAAAAGAAAGTAAAGAAAATAAATTTCATAAATTTATTTGGTTATGAGGAGAAGAAAATAATTTTCTAAGATTTTACAAGTAGTAAAATTTAAGAAAATTGGGTAAAATAAATTTTTATAAATTTATTTGAGTGTTGAAAATGAAAAAAAACTATATAGGTGTATATTTTTTTTTTCTTCAATCATTGGAAGAAATGAAAAAAAGTGTATACTTATGTTTTTGGGTATTTTTCCAATAGCATGTGTGAAAAAAAAAAAGAGAAAAAAAAATGTATATATGTATTTTTGGGTGATTTTCCAGCAGCTTAAAAGAAAATAAAAATCTGCTCAAAAAAGTGCAGCAGAAACGGATTTGGGCTACTGCCCAATTGTATTGTGAAAAAAAAAATTGTATTGCAACCTTGCAATTGTATTGCAAGAGAGAGGGCTAAAAAAAAAATTTGTATTGGAATTGTATTCTGAGAAGAGACATAGTTGGCTTGGTTTGTGTGCAGAGGGAGAATTGTATTGCAAGAGAATGCATGTGGCTGGAAAATTGTATTGCAATATGGTGGTGCAGTGGGCTGAAATTGTATTGCAATAAGGAGGTTGGTTGTTGAGCCATTGTATTGCAATACACGGATTGTATTGCAAGGGTGTGCAGTGGAATGAAGGAATTGTATTGCAATATGGTGGGCTTAAAGGGCTGTTTTTCCTTTTTTGTATTGCAATACACTTGGTGTATTGTGGCTAGGAAAGGACTTGGGGTTGAGAATTGTATTGCAATACAATTATTGTATTGTGATCAACAGTAATCGATGAACAATAATATGTGAATATTAATATGTGAATAGTAATTGTTGACCGGTCAACTATGAAAAGTAAATTTCGAATTTTTTTTTTTTGAAAAATAAAATAAAATAAAATTAGACAAAATTTTGGAAAAATGAAATTTTCAAAAAATAAAAAATAAAAAAATAAATAAAATTTTTGATTTGACATGTGGAAATTAGTTGTCTTGCATTGCCTATAAATGCAAGTACATAGTATATAAAAGGTTGCATGTTTTTAATTGCGTGATTTTGTGTTTCAAATTGCGTGGAAGGACATGTACACGGTATGATGTATATGGGAATTATGATTGCGTGATTGTTGCGTAGGAAATTATATGCATGGTGTAACGCGTATAGGAAAAGGGTGAATGCTAAGGTTATGAACTATGACCTTAGGGATTTGGATACGGAAATGAACAAGAAAGCTTAGAATTTTATTGAAATAAATGAATTGAGTGGTTGGAATTTAGCGCCACTTAGGAAATGAACGGGTCAGTTCATGGTATTCAAGTCTATTAGTAATTGGCATGTGCATTGCTAGTTAGATTGAAATGAAAATTAAATGATTCTTGTTGCCATTGGAAATATGTAGATGGTGATCGAGGACGGGGCGTAGAGGGGCGTCCACGAGTGCTTGGTCGGCGGCCGCGGTGTTTGATCGATGGGCTTTCTGCGAGAAATTTGTAGGTGTCTGGCTATCGCATGGGCACGGTATAAGCGGTGGGACGGGAAGGTCTAGTAACCTCAGAGGTTTAGGGCGCATCGTGCTCCAGACATTCTTCATAGGAGGGAGGAGAATCAGATGGTGTGAGGCCAATTTGGCTCATATAGAACTAGAAGGTGTTAGAGGCTATGGAGATTGCATAGGCACTGCTGAGACAGACTAGATTTGTGTTCAGGCTAGAGGTGAGAACCCCGAATGTGGTGGAAATGGAGCGAGGACCTGTGAGACCTTAGAGGAGTCTTTGTTTGTGAGTTTTCTAGGGTTAGGGAGAGAATAAGGATGATATGTCGAGGTTGCGAGGTTGGAGATCTCGGGACTCTACTCGCGGTGGACGAGGATCATGGGCGTGAGGAGTTCGATGTCATCACGGGGATGGATTGGCGGCGACTTACATAGTGCCGTTATCGATTGTGGCGTAGGAGGTTACCGCTACCGCGCGGGGGCGGTACACGTGTGGTATTCGGGGGGACGAGCATGATGTTTGCCCCGGATAGTATACGAGGAGTCCAGTGTCGAGGACGGGTTAAGCGGGTTGGCTAGCGAGCCTTACAGAAGGGTGAGGAGAGACCCGGACAGTCTACCTCGAGTAGTGTGCGAGTATGGATGTTTTCCGGATAGGCTGCAGGGATTGCCTCCACGAGAGGGTTGTAGACTTCGGTGTCGGAGTTACACCGCAATTCCTACGTCATGACTCCGGATGGCACGGTTGAGTTACGAGGAACTTCGAGTCGATTCACGAGGAGCTATTGGACGAGGGTTTTATTAGGCGAACGCCGTCATAGAGCCGATTAATTTTAGAAGAAGAGGACAAGATCCTTCGTACGTGATTGCGAAGCAGTTGAACGAGGGTTCTGGCCCAGATCGGTACGGAGTACCGGATTGATGATTTGTTTGTCCCGGTTGAGGCGGAGTCTACTCCAAGATAGACCTTCGCACTGGTTACCATCAACTTAGGGTTAGGGAGACATATATCCCTAAGATAGCGTTTATGACGCATTATGGGCACTTTGATTTTACGGTGATGCCCTTTGGATTGACGAATGTGCCAGTGGCATTCATGGACCTCATGCATAAGGTGTTTCAACCTTATCTAAATCAGTTTGTCGTAGTCTTCGTGGATGACATTTTGATCTACTCCCAATCTGAGTGGGAGCATGAGGATCACTGGAGGATCGTGTTACAGTTGTTGAGAGACCATCGGTATGCGCGAGTTCGATGGTGTGAGTTTTGGCTTCTTGAGGTGAAATTTTTTTTTTTTTTTTGGGACCATTAGTTGTCAACATCGAAGTGTCGGTTGACCCGGGAGAAGGTCGGCGTAATGAGTTAGGAGACCGAATGTCGAGCCGAGATACATAGTTTCTTGGGATTGGGTGGGTACCACATGAGACCGAATGGGGTGAAGTTGTCGTTCGGGGTAGGATCGTAGGACCGCTACGAGACGGGGACTTCATGGTTGGGGCGATACGACCATAGAAGAGAGATCGAGGATGCTCAGACTCGGGATCTCCGGTGTTGGTAGCAGAGGGAGGATAAACCTTCTTCATGGATTCGGGAAGAGCGGAAGACTACGCTTCACACGAGTTCGGGACTAGGGCGGGATTGGGCGTGCGGAGGATTGCCTAGAGACCCCCGGGGATCCAGGCTTTGGGACGGCGCGGTCGAGTTAGGCGTAGACGGAGGAAAGTATACGGTTCATTCCTCCACACCTGGTAGGGTCGGAGGAACCGATTTCGATTTCGGTGCTATCTGAGCACTCTCCAACGGCCTTGAATTGGCGGAAGGAGCCCGGAGTGTTGGTCAGTCGAGAACGGTCGAGTTGCCGCGGTGGGCGTGGTGGACCTTAGGGTGGTAGACCTATTGGTTGTTGATGTCAGACTTGGCATGGATGAGTTGACAGCCATCGGGTTGTTAGTAATTAGGACCTTAGTCGGGTTGGCATACCCGACACAGCCTAGGATTTAGGCTTAGAGGTTAAGGCCTTTGGAGAAGCCAGGTATAGATGTTCTTCCCTAGGATGTAGGGTGAGAGTTGACCTGATAGGTCAGGATTATGAGTGAGTGATCTCCGAGATTCTGCTCATGGTGGACCCTGGGATAGGGTGTCACAGTATGCCATTATTGCGTTCGTGTGCACGATAACATTGCGTCGAGTTGGGTGTGGGTGCACAGTACGGTCATTCACCACTCTTGGTGAGTATGGGTTGAGTTTGTTTTAAATTCGTCGATGAAGACTCGTAGTTCGATTCGAGGAATGTGAGGCTCCAGTGCTGGCCAGAAAGAGTTATGTTAATCGAGATGAAAACACACGGTCAGTTATCACGTAGACTTAGAGTTGGTGATAGAGTCGAGAGTGACTCGGGTTGGATACCCTTTAGGAATAGCATTGGGTGTTGGCCGTGGGGCTCGATGGATGTCATACATGGCATGGACTAGGTTGACGGTCCATTGGATTGTACGGCCCGATTGTGACCTTGGGAAGGTCGGCGTTTACACAAAGTAAGGGTTGTGTAGGGTTACGTTGTGTGGCTTATATACGGTGTTAGAGGACATTGCGAGCATACGTCCTGGGATTTAGGGTGGGGAAGCGGTGCCCTTAGTGGAATTCACTACAGCCAATGGTTGCTCGAGCTAGGTATACGGATGGCACCGTATGAGGGGAGCGCGTATGGGAGGCCTTGCGGGTCACCGTTATGTTGGACCGGAGTGGGAGAGCTCATCAACGAGGTCTGATCGATTAGAACACCTCAGGAAGGTGGGCTTGATCTGACGGCGTCTTCTCATGGCTCGAGGCGGCGGAGAAGAGCTATCACGGATGTGCGACGTCGACCACTTAGAATTCGAGGTTGGGGATCACGTTTTCTTGAAGGTGATGCCTAAGAGAGGAGTGGTCGGTCGGCAGCCGCGGGAAGCTATAAGAAGTGTGGGCCTTCGAGATACTCCGAGACGATAGGCGTTATGGCGTACCGGTTGGCTTCTCAGCCCTAGCATGCGGTGTCGCGAGGTATTTCACGTCTCATTACTCGAAAGTATACTCCAAATCCGGCTCATGTGGTGGTTGAGACAGATTGAGGTTAGCGGATGGGACCTTCGAGGAGGGACTAGTGTTCATTTGGATAGCCGTGATCGGGTTTGCGGTAGCGAGACCGTGAGGTAGTGAGTCTTATGTATGGAGTGGAGGAGTCGACGTGGGAACGCGATGACGCGATGCGAAGAAAGCCACCTGCTCCCTTCTTGTTTAGGGATGAAGGTCGTGGTTTGTCGTTTAAGATTTAAATGACATTTACATGCATGGTGAGTGCACGTTTATATGCATGTGGTGATTGTGTTGTCGAATTTGGGCGAAATTCCTTTTAAGAAGGGGAGAATGTAAGACCCGAGAAATTCCAATTTCTGGAAAAAGGGCAAAATCGTAATTTCGGTTACAAAATTGTAATTTCGGTTAAAATTAAAATTTATTCTCTAGATCTCGGATATTGAAAGCAGTTTCCGTTGGAATCGTCTTACGAAATCTATCTAGCACGTAAAATTTTGTAGAATTCCGAGACAGTCGGAGTTGGCACGTTTTTCGAGTCATCGCGTTTCGGGTGCTGTAAATCAATTTTCGATGCCACGAAAGTCGCATATAACACGTACTCATGTACCATAAGTGGCATGAGTAGAGAAATGAGTAGTGGACTTGAGATAGTCTTAGAATGTCAAAGCGGGAAATGAATGACAAAATGATCATTTTGGAATTGTTTTAAGTTAGAAAATGACAAAAGAGGAATAGTGTCATCCTCTTCAAAATGCAAAAAGGGAGAAAAACGTGGGAGGAGAAACAGGGGAGTTGCAGATTGGTTTTTAGAGAGAGAACTCTGACTTCTCTCTAAAATACCGGGAGATCCGACCGTCGACAGTTTTCGGGACAAGAAGGAAAACTGCTCTATGCGGAGAGGGCTTCGTGTGGGTCCCGGTTTTGTGAGTTTTTGACAAACTCCGAGAGGTAGGGGTTTCTCCCTACTTGGGTTTTATTCTTTGTTTAATAGCTATGTTAATGTTTAAGTTGAATGAGGCCGTAAGGGGCCGTTTGATCGGTTCCAAATCTTGGAGCAGGAGTGTCGATTTTGAAACCCATGTGGACCGGTCAGTGACGTCACGGGCTGTTTGGAGTGTCATGGTGAAATGTGTGCTATGAATGTATGCTTTAATGTGTATGAGGCCGGAATCGGCCGAGAAATACGGGTTCACAAAGTGAACCGATAATTTGTGTTTTGATAGGTGACAGGCCGAAAACGCGGTGTATAAAATGAATGCCTAAGTGCGCAAGTGCACGCGTAGCCCCAAGTAATATAGTGTGCTGAGTAATGCAGTATCGATCCGCAGGGAAAGATGAATTGACTACGAATTACCTTTTAGACAATATCGAATAAATGATTCTAGAGAGAATTTAAGTACTAACGTAACTAAGCTATTGGTTTTGGTGAATTGATAATGTAGAGCTAGGTTAAATCTCCCCACATCACATTTGATGGATTATTCTCTAAAGATGTTGTTATTCCGATTGTTTATAACATATCAATGAGGTGATCTTGCCTACGAGATATCCTCTCGAGGTATATTACTGCTTTATTTCGTGAATAGAATCGAGTATATCTACTATCTCGACTACGGTATTGATGGCAATGTTGACCAAAACCACCTTGGGTTGAATATCTCTATTACCCGAATGTCGACTAAGGAAGCTACTCTACCCGGATCCACGAATACCCTAAATCTCTCGAATCTCGGATCTTGAGTGTAAGTATGTTAATATTGGCCGGATATTATCCTTATAATTAACTTATGCAGTATAGAGTAGATGTGATAAATTAACAACAATTGATTAACATGAAGGTTAAATTCTAATCCATTGTACGCAGCCGGGTTTGATGTAACCCCAAAAATAAGTTTTAGAACATCTTGAAAGGAAAGAAATAAAATATGTAATATGAAGAACATCCTCGTATGATCGAAAATAATCAAAATAATAAGGAAAAACCAATACAAAAATCCAAGGAGATCCTTGAAGTACGTATTTGCAGGTTCTCAATTAGTATCTACGACGCACGTTCTTGATACCCTGAATCCAAGGCCCTATCATTTAATGATGAGATGCGATTTTGAGTGACGTCGCGACGTGGGCGTCATGACGTGGAGGCGCTCATGACGTAGCGGTGACTTCCTTGCATGCTCCTCATTTCTCAATGGCTTCGGAAGTTGTTCTTTTAAGCCTCATCATGCACGTATTCAAAACAAAAGCTAAATAAAGGAATCTAACACTAAAATTATATAAATATGCCAAATCAACATGAAAATGCAGTGAGTATAATGTGTTTTTAAGCGCTCATCACACTGAGCTTAATTTCTTGCCCTCGAAGCAGAAGCAGGCCTCTAAGCGGGACACCCACCCGACCTTATACGACTCACTAAAACGGTAATGCCGTGGCACAGAAAAATAGGGGATCAATTTGGGCTGATTTTAATGAAGGCATACAGATACTTGACTTTCGGTGACTTGATTGAGGTATGTGGCCCTGACTAGTGCATCGCTCCATAGTGTTCAATGGTAGTTCCCAAACCTATGTGCACATGGTAGGTGACCTCCCGGAATATGCACAGTTAGATACCCCGAACTTAAGTTGACCCACCTATTAGGAAGGAATCGAACTAGACGAGGATGAGACGCACCCATTATTCATGTCTTCATATCTAGAATTTCCTATGTACAAAACAAAATGGAAAGACCTAGTGCCAAGTTTAGCCAAGTGTTCTGTAGAGGATCCATTGGTGACTCCCACCGATTGGTTAAGGGCACCCGGGCATTAAGTTCCCTTCAAACTTCACCCAGAACACTTTCGACCAAACTCGATGGCTAGGTTGCGTGAATGATGTCTTACGTCCATGTAGCGGGTGGGGAGTCAATGACTCCGGCCGGTTAACCAGGGCATTAGGCTTTGATGGCCCTCGAGGCGTACTTGCGGGATTCCGATTGGATGATCAGAAAACATTCTTATGCATATGCCTATATATTTTTTTTTTTTTTCTCTTTTTCTCATGTTTTGTATTTTCTCTTTTTGGTTGGGGCTCGATGGCAGTACTCTTTTGTTTAGGTGTCCCATCACTCAAATGGATTCGAATCTCCTAGGTTGGTTGACTTTAGTAGTTGGTTCGGTACTTATCCATATACGATCGTCACTAGTGTGTGAGTGTGATAGAGTTTTGAGAATTGGTTCTTGACTACCGGGATTGGTTCACTAGCCTTTTCACCTATTCAATCTAATTGCCGAGCATCAAACAAATGTATGCATACGAACAAGTCTATAGTGAACTCAATCTAAATCGATCCTCGATTTTCAACATGGCCTGTTGAATGCAATTACTACATTATGCATGAATATCTTAAAACAAACAAACAAACAACTAACAACTAACTCACCAACATAAGCAAAATATGCGATGCACAATAACTCAAACAAATACTAACACTACCTACAACTGCATGCAATACTAAAAACAAAACACAACCCAAATGCGAACAATAACAATACTATAAACTACTAAAGCTAAAACAACTCAAATAAAAGCGTTGATAAACAAAACATAGTATCAGAGCAAAAATACCCCACGAACAAGCGGATCGGTGTCCCATGGTGATAAAAACCTAAATTGAGGACTCCCCCTGTAGATCACTGCGGTGGCGGTGGCGGTGGATGGTGGAAAATTTAGGAGCTGCTTGGTACAGCTGCCCTTAGCTGTTTGGCTGGCTGTAGAGATGATGGCTGATTGGCCGGGCGTGCGCATGTGTGCGACGCCTCCATGTCTGTGAGTAACGAGGATTTCGATGCTGGATTCATCGAGAATGCGTTAGCCGCTCGGTGAGAAACCGCCGGGTCCTCGATATCGGGGAAGGGTAGGAGGGACGATGGCTGAGGGCTGGCGGGGAGGAGGAGTGGAGGTCGAGGGCAGGGGAGGCGACCCGATGTCCTCTGGGTGTGCCAGGAATCCGCAGCGAGCCCGATGTCACAGGCTCGGTCCTCGTCACGGGGCTCATGGCGAGTCATAAACCCCACCGGGTTGCGGGACACGGGTGTGTCACGCTTGGCCAAATATGGTCTTAATGGGATGAAGCCGAGGCCTCATTGTCGTCGAGGGCACCGGAAACGCTACCTGAAGCCGAAGATCAGAAAAGGGTGGCCCAGGTTCATTTTCGCATCCCGATTATGGAGGATGGCATCCTCGATAACCTGCCCCAGCGTCAGGTATATCACGTAAAATGGCGTAGTTGAAAGCGAAGGGCGGTAGGCGGATCACCTCACACGTGCGTCGTCGGTATAAGGCGAGTGATAAAAAGAGTGATGCCACCTTGGAATGTAGGCCAAATGCTTGGCCTTGAAATTCTTGCGTGGCCAGCTATTGATCCATACAGCTCTGCGACCTTTGGTCAACACTGAGGATGACCTCATGGTAGTCGAGTGCTGTGGGGCTTGATTAAAAAGGGGCCCGGTGGGATATGCTCGAGGCCATAGTAGCTATTGATCGACTCGTATTTGAAGCCGACCAATACACCTCGCTGCGACCTTTTTTGAGGGGCGTGGGAGCGAGGTTGGCGTAGGAATTCGAACTACGCTCATGGCAGCTGGGCGAGGGGGTTGGCCTGGCTCACCTTGACCCCTTGGCTGATGGTTTGCTTCATCGTCGGGGTGGTGAGAGCCTTCTCCTTAATGAAGGATCGGTTTTGCAAATTATGCTAAACCGATCCGGCATCAGCGTTTACAAACGCGAGGCATCGAATGTGGTCGAGGGCCTCGGCGGCAGGCCTCCGACAGTAGTGACTTTTCTTAGTTTGCCGGACATCCTAAGTTAAACCAAATAACAAACACCTAATATGCACGATGAAAGAATGAACTAAGCACTACCTAAAGACTTAATCGATACCTAAAGAGGACTCGAGAACCTAATGAATCTAGTTAGCAGAAAGCGACCTCATAAAGACCTCTAGGCTACACAAAAACACATAAAGAAACCACAACTAATATACCTGACTAGAATGTGGACACCTGGAGTGGTGGAGAAGTCACTATGGTCCAAAACCGGCCAATGTGGGTGACTTACAGTGATCGGCGAGCAAAGAGGAGATCTCCTAACGGTCCAGTGAACTCCGGCGTACGGGAGCGGCTAGGAACCAAGGAGGAGATGGTGCGGTGAAGGCGAAAATGGCTGTCTTGGTTTAAAAAAACGGAGTCTCACGTCGCGGCGATGCGGGGCTACGTCGTGACGTGACGAGAGAGCTTGATTTAGCGACGTCGCGCGGCGTGCGAGAACGCGTCGCGGCGTGTGGCGGCATGTCAAAATGGCGTGTGACGTGGAGATTCCGCGTCGCGACGTGACGGAGAAGGTGACCAAATGGCCCGTCGCGGCGTGTAAACGCATGGCATTCGCGTGAGAAGTCCCGCGTCGCGACGTGAGAATCCGCGTCGCGGCGTGACGACACAATTTGACGTCGCGACGTGTATAAATGACGTCGCGACGTGAGAAGTCCACGTCGCGACGTGAGAATCTCACGTCGCGACGTGACAGAGAAGTGTAAAAATGACGTCGCGACGTGGGAGCTTCCGCGTGTCAGCGACGTGGCGGAAAGATCTCTCGAGATTTTCGATACATTATGTAGCCCACTTTTTCGAGAACTCTCCACGTGCGAACCATTCCGGTCATTGGACACGCTGTAAGACCTGCACCCACGCATCCGGGTCCTGCAATTAAATCAATAAACAAAAACATTGATCATGAACACAACTAGAAACCAAAAATTGCTGAAAATAACTTATAGAATTTAAAACTATAGAATTTAAGAACACTTGGGTTGCCTCCCAAGAAGCGCTATGTTTAATGTCGTTAGCTCGACAATCACGGATCTCAATGTGAGCAAGAGCATGGCTTCCAGGATAATTGTTGATTATCTTTGCTTACTGCATTTGTTAGAGGAATGACTTGCTTGTGCGCCAACACCTCGTATCCATAAGTACGACTGAAGCGTTGGATCGCTATTTGTGAATGTGCCTTTCTCGGGGTGTAAACCCACTCCTCCATGGAAAAGGCTTTGGTCCTTTGTAAAGGTGGGACCATCGAGACCCCCGATTTCAGGGAAGAGAGCTTTGAGGCGGGGTGTGAATAAAGAACTTGTTGTCCATTTGTGGAACTCTTTTCGGGTGATGTGCTTGTCATGCCGGGCCTTGGTCTTCCTCACTTATAAATACGGAGTTCTCGTATTCTTCGTTTACGAATTCATCAAGCTCAACGAGTTGAGTAGTCGTTTTCACCGGCTAATGTCTTGTCCATGTTTAGTTGTCAATTGGCCGATAAACTCGTCTCGATTCCTTTGGAAGATATCTAAAGCTACACCATACAAGTGAGACGAGGACATACTTGAAGGGTCTTAAATGCGGTGCGATATGCGAGTGCATAGTCTATCTTTTAGACCCGATCCTTCTGGAGTGTTTCTTGTCTTCTGGGGAATGTATTTGATTTCACGGTTGGATACCTCACCTTGTCCATTTGATTGTGGGTGGTATACGAGGATGATGTGTCTCCATACTTTGCAAAACCTTATCAATTACCTTGTTGCGAAATGTGTACCATTATCAGTGATCAAAGCTCGAGAGTTTCAACGTGAGGAAGAATCTTCTTGCATGAGGGTGGGCCACAGCATGGCATCATTTGTGTGTAGAATCGCTTCTACCCGCTGAAACATAGTCCACGCGACAAGATGTATGGAAATAAACAATGCGATCTTGGGGAATGGTCACGTAAATCGATCCCCATGGGTGAACAACTCCACTTCCAGATAGGGATGCATGGGTGACTCGTCCTTTCTGAGATGTTACATTCGTTGACACTTATGCAAGTGGAAGCGAATTGATCAGCATCTTTAAATAAGGAAGACGATAAAGCGATTGTAGAACCTTGGCTGTTCTCTGGCCACCAAAGTGTCCACCACACGATAGAGTGTGACAATGGTTCAAAATACTATGCATTTCATCTTGGTACATCTCATATCATCGATCGGCCACAGTGCACGTAGAATAGGCTCTTCGATAGTAGTACTTAAGGTGTCGCGAAAAACCTTTTTTCTTCGATAGTTAAGTCTGGTGGAATCGCGCCCAGCCACTAAATAGTTCACATAATCTGCAGACAGGATGCCTTCATATCCTCCAATAGCAAAAGTTTCTCATGCGAAATTCATCGTTCAGCACAGGTATCATCTCGGCCTTCGGCCGCGATAGATGGTGCGCCACTAAATTTTCGATTGCCCTTTTTATCTTTATTTCTCGCATTAAATTCTTGTAACGAAGGACCACACGAATCAATCGGGGGTTTTGCATCTTTCTTGGTCATCAAATTACTTAATGGCGAATGATCGATTATGCACCGACTTTGTTGCCAATCAAATATGGCGAATTTAGCCGGCCGGAGCTATATTATGACTCTTTCTCGGTAGTGGCATAATTCGATTGAGCATCATTCAAAGTCACGCTGCGTAGTAGATCACTGAAAGATCTTCTCCAGTTTACGCTATTGCCCCAATTGCATAGTCGCTTGCATCATACGTCGAGTTCGAATGGAAAGACGATGCGGAGCCCGCAGCGATAGGAGGCGAGATCAATTTATCTTCCCGACAACGCCAAAGCCTTCAAACATTGGGAGTCGAGCTCAAATGGGATCCTGGACTAACAAGTTAGATATTGGCCCGCGTCTGTGAAAAATCCTTGATAAACCGTCTGTAGAATCCGGCGTGGCCCTGCGAAAGCTGCGAATCCACTGCTTTGAAGAGGGTGGAAGGCTGACTTTTCAATTGCTTCAATCTTCGCCCTGTCTACCTCATCCCTCTTCAGTGATATCAGATGTCGAGGACAATACCCTCTTGTACCATGAAATGGCACTTTTCGATTAGTACTAAGTTGGTCTCTTCATCTTGCTAGTACGACCCTCAAATTTGCTAGACACTTGTCAAATGAATCTCCCATTAGCAAATCGTCGTGGAGATGTAGTGGTGGCGCACCGCCGTGGAAAATGGCCAGTCGTGGTGTTTGGGCGTGCTGGGCGTGCAGGAGTTTAGATTACCAGGGCATCGGCCGGGCGCGAATGTACCATAGGGACAAGTGAATGTTGTCTTCTCTGATCTTCGAGGTGTGGCTATTTAGTTTGTAACCGAATATCCATCAGCGATAATATTCATACATTGTCGATCGAGCATCGATCACAGAAATAGCGAGAGGAAAGTGATCTTCCAGGAGTGGCCTTGTTCAGTTTTCTATAGTCAATACAAATTCTCCGCTTTGAGTCTTTGTTCTAGATGGCGGTAAGATATTGTTTTGGAGTCTTGATACTTGATTATCCCCCTTTCTTTAGCCTTGCACGAAACGGGGCTTACCCATCTGTATGCGATAGGGTAAATCACTTGGTATCTAGCCATTTAGAACTTCTTCCGACTACCTCATGCCATTTGCCAGTTCGACCTCCTCTAACGCTTCCGAGGGCTTGTGACTATCTTCTAATAAAATACGGTGCATACACATAGAAGGGCGGATCCGCCAGGTCATTAGAGACCATCCGAGTGCTTGTTTGTGATCGCGAAGAACCCTCAATAACTTCTCTTCCTCCATTTCAGTTAGGGATGATGAGATAATTACAGGTAGCGTAGATTCTACCCCAGTATGCATACTTCAAATGGCTAGGTAGAGGTTTTGTTCCATCTTGGGTGGTTGCTCAATTGATGGAATCAGTTTGTTTAGCCTTCGCCTAGCGATTCGAAATTATTTCCTTCTATGGTGTCAAAGATCCATCCATAAACGTATTCTTACGCTTCTCGTCTTTCGGGTTCTCGGATGCATTTGCCATTTAGGCTGGTCTCGGTCGGTGGGGCCGCTTTGGCTGAACTATAGCCTCTACTATATCAACCATTAAGCACGTATCACTTCTGGCTGGGTGTCTCAACGCCTCGAATACATTGAATTTTACTTAACTGTTCTTGTACTCTTAGTTTCGGTTCGCCTCTGCACATCAATCATTGCCACGCCGATTGCTGAAAAGGTGAATGTCCCGGTATTTCTTTATCTTCCTCCATGTCTAAAACTATGAAATCTGCTGGAAAGATAAACTTGTCGGCCTTTACTAAGACATCTTCTATTATCCCTCTCGGGTGTTCAAGATACGTGCGCAGGATTGCGAGTGGTATGGTCGGACAGACTATCACAATCTGAAGCGCTTAAAGATGGATAAGGGCATAAGATTAATGCGCACCCAAATCACATAAGCGCTCTCTCGAAAATAGCATTTTCAATTGTGCACGGGATAGTGAAAGCGCTGGGTCTTTGAGCCTGTGACCTTCCTCGAAGGATGTACTTTGCATTCTTCGGTTAAGTTTACCGTCTCGAATTACCTTGTAATCTTCTCTTGAGACAAAATGTCTTTCATGAACTTTACATAAGCGGGCATTTGCTCTAGGGCATCGACAAATGGGATATTTATATCTGACTTTGAACATCAAAAGACCGTGGTGCTTGTCGATTTATGTTTCTTGAGACGTTATTGGAGTGCGGGACTGGTATCTTTGGTCTTTGTTTCACTAGAGGTCTCTGGCGTGTTTATGCTATGGCTTTGTTCTTTGGCGCATCATCTTTACATTAGGTGTGTGACATCTCGGTTTCTAAGCGCTCTACGAGTGGGGTTGCACTTGTGATTCCAATTCTCTCCACTTCTCGGTGTGGCCTTTTGCACGTGCTCATTCCATACTCTTCTTGGGTTTTATACGAATTGCTCGGCCCGAGAGAACCCGGTTGCCTTCGGTAAGTAAGCTTGCCATTTAGCCCATTGTGCTTCCAAACTCCTTAGGCGTCTTTATGATTGTTCTTGGGTTGTTCTTCTTTGCATGTTCATGTAGTCTCATTCATAAACGGAATGAAGTTAACATCTGTCTTTAGAGCTGCTCTAAATCCGGCTTCTTTTCGGGGGTGGATTCGTGCTTTCGGTTCGGTGCGTATTGTTACGATTGTTCCTCCATCCATACCCTTGGTTGTTTTGATTGTGCAGTTTACGATTGTTACGCCATCCTTGTCCACACGATTCGATTAAAGTGGCTATTACCCCATCTTGTCGCTAACTGCGTGATTGATTCGATTAAACCTCGATACGTCTTGAGCTTGCTCCCTTTGTAGGGTTCATGGTCGACATTCTACACTGTCTTATCCACCCAATTCACACAACTCCCATGGGTGAAGTGCGTATAGCATGTCTTTGTTCCTGCTTTGCCTATTGCATTGTTTAGTCGGGTGAGCCACATGATTTACAGTTGTTGAGGACTTCGTGTGCATTGCCGCCCACCGTGTTCTTGGGTGTAGCCTTCTCTACAGGCCCAGCGATTAGTGTTGGTTGCGGCATCTTCCAATATCTCATGCGGCAGTGCGTGGTTTGCTTCATGATCCCCGGTGAGGCATCTATCATTGTTCGGGTTGTATTTCTCGGACCATTGTAAAGGTGTGGACTTGCATCCATCACGGTTGAGGCAGATGGGTGAGGACCGCCAGCGATAATTCATGGAACTGTCCCGTACTTAGCGAGTTCTCTCCCTCTAATTGACGAGCGTGTTGATCTCTTGCACCGGTTATTGCAATCTTCGAAGGTGGAAAGAACTTGGTCGAAACTTTTTGTACCAATTTGTTCCATGTAGTGATGGAATCGGTGTTTGGCCAGTTGTGATGTTTGGCTCATCCACGAGTGAGAGTGGGAATAACCAGCGATCTTAGGGCTTCTTGATGACCCGTTGTATTGTTATCGCAAACTTCGAGGAAGTTAGTCAAATGCATGTTCGGGTTCTCATGGGGTAGTCCGGAACAATATGTTACGAAGCATTTGTCTTGTGGTGACTTCAATTCAAAATTGTTTGCTTGAATTGTGGTGAGTCGATCATTTATCCCGAACAAGCTGTTGGAGGTAGAACAAACTCATCTAATAAGCATGCGGATCGTCATTTGTATGGTGCTTTAAAGCGCTTGGTTTCCTAGTTCGGCTTCTCGTGGTTCGGTTGTTCCACGCGAAATCTTGTTCTTGATGTTTTCCATGACTATTGGAGTTCTACTGCAATTACATTCTCGTTCATAAAGCGCGTCACGTGCGGGAAGTCTTTGCAACTCAGGGATCACACAAGTGTTGATCCAATTGATTTTCTTGTCGCATGTACTCAAACACATCTTCTGATAACACACCGACTAACAAAACCAATTCACAAGTCTTGTAAAAATAGCAAAATAAAGAAAATTAGGAATATTATCACAATATGCTTACTACTCTATATCAATTTAGTAACTCCCAGCAACGGCGCCGAAAACTGACGGACCGAGAAAGCGCGGTGTATAAAATGAATGCCCTAAGTGCTTTGCAAAGTGCAGCGTAGCACAGTAATATAGTGTACTGGTGTACAGTATCGATCCAGGGAAAGATGAATTATTTCTGAGTGCCTTTTGGAGCAATATCAGAATAAATGATTCTAGAGAAATTTAGTACTAAGCGTAGCTAAGTATTGGTTTTGGTGAATTGATAATGTGGGAGCCTAGGGTTAAATCACCACACTGTCGCATTCGATGGATTATTATACAAAGATGTTGTTATTAGTTGTTTATAACATATCAATGGCGAGGTGATCTTGCCTACGAGATATCCTCTCTCGAGGTATGTTCTGTTCGTGAATAGAATCGGAGTATATCTACATCGACTCGGTATTCGAAATGCTTAATGTTCAACCCCGAAAACCACCTTCGGGTTCGAATATCTCTATTACCCGAATCGACTAAAGGAAATTTACTCTACGGATCACGAATACCTCATCTCTCGAATCTCGGATCTTCGGTGTAAGTATGTTAATATTGGCGGATATTATCATATAATTAACATGCGAATTATAGAGTAGATGTGATAAATTAACAACAATTGATTAACATGAAAGGTTAAATTCTAATCCATTTAATGCATTGACGGGTTTGATGTAACCCTAGAAATAAGTTTAGAACATCATGAAGGAGAGAAATAAAATATGTAATATGAAGAACATCCTCATGTGATCCAAAAATAATCAAAATAATAAGGAAAAACCAATACAAAAATCCAAGGAGATCCTTGAAGTACGTGCGGGTTCTCAGTCAGTATCTCTGGCGCCACGTTCTTGATACCCTCCCGAATCCAGGAGCCCCCTCGCATTTAATGATGAGATGCGGATTTTTGGTGACGTCGCGACGTGAGCGTCGCGGCGTGAAGGCGTCAGCGGCGTGGCGATGACTTCCTTGCATGCTCCTCATTTCTCCAAATGGCTTCGAAGTTGTTCTTTTACGCCTCATCATGCACAGCCATTCCAAAACAAAAGCTAAATAAGGAATCTAACACTAAAATTATATAAATAATGCCAAATCAACATGAAAATGCACGACTGACGCGAGTATAATCTGAGTGTTTTAAGCACTCATCAATAGGAATAGTAACCGAGGGTTTTACTGTTCCTGAAACAGTGATCACAAAATAATTTTTGTGAAAATATGTGTTTAGCCGAGTGATTCAAGTGGAATTGCTCTTGTTTGATCATTAGCCCAAGTGAGCTAATTTTTGGAGTGTGGAAATGTGAAATTACATGCTTGTGATTGGCTGTGATTTAAATTATGTGAATATATGCATAGTGATATATTTGCATGTGTTATATGAGTTATTGAAATGGCGTACTTGTCATTCATATCTGTGAGCACACAGAAGATAAGTGAGTCGTGAGGTAGTTTCTTAGAGAAGCCCATTTGAAGGAGTGGTAATAAGTATAAATATCAATCGTGAATCGTGTGATAATATCGGAGGAGTGAATCCGTATAAAATATCGTCGTCGGCGATTGATATCATCTGTCGGAGGGGGTAATTCATTAAATATAACGTCGGAGACCGGTCCGCTACTTAGGTCGGAGGGTAGACTACAAATATAAACAAATAACTTTGTTTGAAATTAGTTTTTCTCATACATGGCTTAGTAGTGTGAGAGTCGATGAGTTTCGGGGTATGAGATGATCGATTAGACATTAGTAGGATCATGCATTTGATTGAATGTGTGTGTTTATTTTGGAGCATTGCATATGCACTTGGCGGAGTAACCCATAGGGTGATTCTAATCTTGAGCGTTAGTTAAGCACTGTCGGGAACATATTTTTCGGTACGGGAGGCAATTTGGTCACAGAAATTTGAGTTTAGAAGAAAAGACGGATTGTGGCTTTGATGATCTTGTACATGTATTAGAATTCTCTAACTTTAATATATATGTTGTATAGGAGTAAAATATTTGATATTTATTGTGGATATAGTTGGATTCATGGATTGGTATGTTTTTATGAGTATTGTTTATGGGCGTTTCAGTGGTCGTTTTGCTCGTGTTGTGGTTATATTAATTTCTTTTTGGAACGAGGTTTAAATGCGAGGTGTGTATTTGGGTGAGCTCACTGTCTGAGGAGGCTACTTAGATTTTGCTGAAGTGGCGTCGAGATCTTGGAGCATCCCACAGTATTCAGTGGGTTGTGGTGGTTCAGCGGACCCCGGATTGGGCGTCAGAGATCAATCCAGACCATACAAATACAATGGTGGGAACTTTTCCCCTCATTCATGAGGGCTTATAGCCTTTGAAGGTTTTGGAGATTCGTGACCGCTTACGAGCTTATAACCTTTGGATGTTTCAGAGGTTTGTGACCTCTTACGGGTCTTAGGGGTCTATAGCCTTTGGACGTTTTGAGTTCATGATTTGTAGGCTTACCCTTTGAATGTTTAGGAGGTTTGCCACCTTTTATAGGCTTATGGTCTTTGAACGTTTTGGAGGTTCATGACCTCTTGTGGGCTTATAGCTTTTGGATGATTAAGAGATTCGTGACCTCTTGGGGCTTATAGCCTTTAGACGAGGAATTTCATCAAACGCGTTATGAATGAATCCAGAAACTGACTGTATTTCTAACTGAAAATCATCTAAAATAAATCAAATCACCACACAATGCTAACTAAACACTACAAACAAGAAGTCTTGTTTATTTGAGCATTTCATCAAACATGTTATAGAATGAATCAAACTCACTGTATTTCTAACTGAAAATCATCTCAAATAAAAACCAAATCAACACACAATGCTATCGGCTCAGAGGCCTACCAATCGAATCTGGAAGAAATACCCCCAAATGCACTCAGAGAAAAATGGAACTCAATCTTAGAAGCAAAAACCATCAACAAGAAGAGTTTCAATTACTAAACCCAGAGAATAGATTTAACCAACTGTAAAAACCAATCATTTCAAAGCCTAGTTGCAATGAGGCGGAACGGGAGGCGAGGAGAGTCGTGACACGCCTGTCTTGAGGTGGAGGCAGCAGGCACTTGCTATTCCTCTCGAGGGCCAACTCTCAACTGGGAAATATGGAGTACGGGGGCCTCGGCGTTTAATTTTGTTTGAGGGGAGAAACCCCGGCTAAACCCCTTTTGGTGGACTCTCTGGCCAAGAGATCGAGGTGTAGGACTTCGCAATGCGATTGCCTCTCCCGTAATCAACATTAGAAACAAAAGAAAGAAAGAAAAAATATTATTTGAGTCACCATCAGAGAAGATGAAATCAGACGTCCCTTGGAAAATGGAAGAACAACGAAAAGGGAAAAAGAAATTCCCAGAGACGGTGCCAGTGAAATGAATTCACGAATGACTGCCAGGAGTTTGTTTTTTATGGTGCTTTCATGTATAGGTGTCATATTTATGTTTGTCTTATGTCGCAGGTGTTAGTGTGATCAAAGAGCACTTGTTCTTTTTATCCTAGATGCATGTTCGGACCGGTTTGGATGAAGAATGATTTGTATTTCAGGCTAATCATCCACCTGTTGAAACACCATTTGGTTACGTGTGATTTCATTTAGCTTACATCCAAGGCTTAAAGACGTCCGTTTAAAATAGTGTAACACCCGGAATTATTACAATAGCCAAATATTATTTTTCCGAAAATAAAATGATAGACTCGGGTTTAATACTAGAGTCAAGGATGATGGTAAATTTACCGCGAGACAACTTAGATGGAGTAATGAGAATACAGTGGTCGATGTGTAAGATTGGTAATGTGATGTGCGAATATAAAGAGTTAATGTTTAATTAAACTAGTGACTTTGTGAAAGTCAAAAATGGTACTCATAACTAAAAAGCTGAGTCTAGAAAAGGGATAGTTCTCATTTCTTCGAATAGAGTTAGGGCAAAAATGTGAAGAAGGAAGAGGAAGAAGAAGAAGAAGAGAAGGAGAAAGGAAGAGAAGGAAAGGAGATTGAGCAAGAAAGGAGTTTTGGTTTGATTAACGCGTAAAATGGTTCTTTTTCTAGGGTTTGGTTGGAGGAACTTCTGCAACCACACAGATTTGAAAGAATCTGAGGTGGTAAAATACAATCACTTGAATTATTTGTGTAAGGATTTGAGGGGATTTTGTATGAGGGTATGATTAATGAATTTATAACTTTGAAGCTAGGGTTTCATCGCTAACGCTTAGATTGTGGGTTTGAGTGATAGGTTGGCAAAACCTAGATTCTTGTTTAAGATGTGTTTTGGAAGATGTTTTGGGATTGAATCAGTCTGGCTTTGATGTGTGTTTGAGTGTTAGGGACAGTTGGGTTGGAAACTTATGGAAAAGTGGGGAAAATCGTAAATTACAGGCATTTTCGAAGTGGATTTATTTTTGACCGGTGTTAGTATTTTGGTAGTAAGCAACCATTTAGCATCGATTTGAGTGATTCGAGTTGCTGTTTAAACTAGACTTCAAAGGAGCACCAAACATCCCGAAATAGGTACCCTCAAATTCTGACTCTATATGGCCCAAAATTCACTCAAATAGAGTATGTTCAAGCAAAATTACGCTTCAGGTTTGATCCTTAGAATAGTCCGGGTTGTTTAGGGCGTAACTCGAGTTTGGTGCTCGATTTAAGGTGATTCGATTGGAGAGGCCTTTAGCACCTTATCTTCAAATGAGTAATATGGAGATAGGAATGAGGTGTTTTGTGTTAAGTGTGTTGTTTGTGTAACCTGACCAGGGGTGTTAAATGTTGATCTGAAGTAAGTGTAAGAGAGAGTGCAGGGATCGAGGTTTATCATTGGAAGGAGTATAGAACATATGTGAATCGGTGGTGATAAATTAATAGACCACTTGAGTAATTTTTATGTGACACAGGATTGTGAAGCTAAGGTCGCATGAAACATTTGCGAGATCTTTTGGAGTAGCCTCGGGTTTGACTCATGGAAGAGTTGCAGTTTTGAATCCAAGTAGGGGATCTTATAACGCTTCTCTTTGCTTGTATTGGTTTGATGTTGTGAGAGATTATGTACCATTCCGTGCTTTAAGCGTGTGACTTTCTAGTGATATATAAATGTATATTTTTATATATATGGGAAATCTTTAGATGCTTGAGTACGTGATGTTTTTAAATATCAAGTAATGGTTGAATCTTTGTGAAATTGTTTTAAAGCATGACATGGGTATGAGGCGAGAGTCGGTTGATGTAGTGGACAGGGCTGATGACTAGTCCAGGTTGTAGTCAGGAAAGGTTACGAGATATATGAGATGTGGGCATATGCTGGGTGGGTGAATAAAGCCCGATTTTGTCGTTAGAAGAAGAGAAGAAGTTTTTTTTTCTAGTGATCGGCTAGTCCACTGGTGAAAGCGAAGAGTCACCGATGAGGGGTTGGGATGGTAGTAGTATTGCATTAAACTGTTTAGTTATCGACTATTATTTATAAAATCTTCCGTGTTTTGAGATATCTTGAATTATGTATAAATTGAAATGTTTTTATGAAGCGTAGTTGTTATGGGATTCGCTCTTGGGTTGTCGAACTCACCCCGTTATTTCCCTCCGCGCCCAGATGCGAGATCTGCGAGGCCAGGAGTGTGACATGGAAGTTGGACACACGTAGGGTTTTGAGGATGGGAAGTTGTATGTCAACCTTAGCTTGTTGGTGTTTGAGCATACGTTTGATGAATATTTAGTGTTATGTGGATATTCCGCAGCTATATATTTGAATGGGTTAATTATCTTTTGTGGATCATTGTATATTTAGCTTGTGTAATGCATTTAGTTTTAGACTTTTGTGTAAATGTTATTTTGATCAGTGTAAAGGCGTATAGTTTTTGGTACATTGAGAATTAAACGCTCAGGCTCCATGTGTGTATGTTGGGACACGAGTAGTGTTTTATTTACGTTTCCAGGTGATTACTCCAAGTGGAGTTTAGACTCAAGTTGTGAGAAAAAAAAAATCAGGTGGTAAAATAGTAACATAAATCACACCGGTGGAATTCGGGGTGTGACAAATAGGGTGCGATGGGCACCAAGAAACGGCTAGGCTCGATATGGTCTTAGGTATAGCAAACTTCATTTTAACATAATCGGGCATTATACACCCGACACCTATGTATAGAAACTTGGGCAGAGTTCATTTGATTCATTCCAGGTTTGTCTCGTGATACGAAAGGCTGGTTCGTTTCAAGCTGGACAAGACAAACCATTGAGTGTAGTATGAGCTGATTCTAATGGTGTTTGACTCTCTTTACGTGATCATCATATGCCCGAATCCGACCCATAAGTAGCAGCGCGCTAGCGTCGCCCTTGTTCATTCCAAATATATGCCCGACTCTATTTTGTCTGTGACGGGCCTAACTGTCTTTTGTTCACTCCAGTTATTGACAGAAAAATCATTAGTCTAAGTCACTTCGTTTCGTTTTTTCTCCAGATAGTCGACTTGCAACAAAATCAGAATGTGCTAGTGCAGGAAAAGCATTTTGTAATGAAATATCAACACAACTTAGTTGGGTAAAATGTGGCAGAACTCGAATGAGTTTTATCACTTTATGGAGATACACAATACTATCAACAAAGATTTCTTAGATTTTCTGAAAGTGGCAAAAAACGGTGACAACACTTAGTTTAATTTGAAGTAGTGAAATGTTTGTTACATTCTCCAGAACAACAAAGAGTTCAGAACAAACCAAGCCAATTACATTGAAAACGAAATGGATCAAATTACATGGAAAATATAAACTACAATCTATAATATTGAATAATGAAGTTGAGAAACTTCAAGTTTGTTGTGGCTCCAGACAGGTGTAGAGGCCCGGGCGGCCGGCAGCCCCCATATATCTCAAGGGAACTGGAACTTCATATAATCCTGCCTCCCAGAAGGAGGACTGATGTAAACCCAAAGCAGAGAAACAATGATGAAGTCAATCCAGACCATACAAATACAATGGTGGGAACTTTCCCCCTCCTTCCCATCAACCCCTTAGCAAATGGATAGAGATGGCACAACACCCAGAGGCTGAAGAACACCCCTCCAACCAGCTTGCTCCACTGTGGGAATGTGCTGTACATTGTTCTTGATACTCCCACTGCAATTGCAATCATGTTTACCATCATAATGGTTATGGGTGGAACCATCAGAAAGCTCCATTTCACAACGTATAGATCAGCAAATTCGTCGTCCCCGTCATCTGGTGTAGCTGATTTTGAGGTCAATGTGAATGAGATGTCCACCCCTGCAATCACCTTCAACAGCCCCTGCATCACAGCAGCAGGGTGCCTTTGTTCCATAATTAACCAGAATTGCTCGTTTCTCCACCATTCATGGAGGTTAATTCCTGACCATTTGATCTCCAGGATTGCCAGAAAGCATAGAGTGAGTGTGATCATCAGCAAGAACACTAGAAATGTCACGTTCAGAGTCTGGACTATGAACTGCCCTGTGAATAAAGAAACTGCAGGCAGAAAGCAATAGACTATTAGGAACAAGGAAGTGAAGGGGTATTTACAGTAAATGGGCCACTCTCTGCAAAATTTCATCCTTCTGCTTACAAACAGCGCATTGTTACGAGAGAAGAAGATCCACGGACTACGTTGCCCATCGAAGAACTTGATGAAGCCGATCAGTCAGATTAATCGGGCTGTTCACTCCGGAAATCCCTCTTGGTCACACAGTATATTGATCTCCAACCCCTATTGTGCATTCGATAACCAGTCACAACATCCTCTGTTACAGATCCATATATCCAACCTACTCTCTTTCCCCACTCTGTTTTATCCTCATAGAAGCTAGAAATAACGCTAATAGCCTCTGCAACTGTTGCAGCATCTACAAAGGTCACGGGGCTGGCCAGAAGAACAGTGGCCGGCCATGGTGACCCTTCCCCTGCAAGTCCTGAAGCAGCCTTCCCTGAAATTCCGCAACTGGGATTGACGCAGCTAGAGAATTAGAGTTCCCAAACCTTTTGGGAAGGAGCAGTGACTCAATGTCTGCATCATCATCATTGTGATCAATAATTGGCAAAGCCATTTCCTCCTCTTCCTTCTTGACCACCTTGGGTTTTCTCAAGAACAGCTTCATTTTCCTTCTCCCAAACCAGCCATGGTGTTCTGTTGCTCTCGGAGGACTGAATCCGTACAGAGCCGTCCGCCGGAAAATGCAGCCGGTCCCGACATACATTGGCCCCTGCAAGCCATCAAGAGCCCTCATGCTCACATCAAAGAACACTGTATTGTGGTTTGCATACCTATCATTTGGATCAATCCCTTCAAATCTCTGAAATTGAACATAACAAATCCTGTCACCCGCCCCCCTGTCAGCATAAAGCACATTCCTTCCCTTAAAGCCAGTGAATTGTAGATGTAGTGATCACAGTCAAGATTTAGAATGAATGGGCCATTAGACATAATTGCGCTGGTTCGAACCAAAGCATTCATGGCTCCAGCTTTCTTGTTGTGATCATAACCGGGCCTCTTCTCACGAGATACATAAACCAACATTGGCAACCTTGTATCAACTTCTGTTGAGTCAATCAAGTTCTCCCCATCTGCCTCTGCCCCAAAAACCGGCTCTGCATTTGGGGGTGCTAGCATTGCCTGCAAATCAAATCACTCATTTCAGATTATTTTCCTTTTTTTTTGTGGATCCATTCAAAATGAAATGAGATGAAAATTACCTGAATTATACCGGCATGATCTCCTCTAGAGTGATCTGCCTCTGCAGAAGACCATGTTCCAGGCCAATGTGAGCCATCAGCCATCCATGTAGCCTTTGGAACTTTAATGGGTTCGGAGAGATTTCCCCCCATTTCCATTTGCTTCTTCTTCGCTCGAAGCTCTTCATGGGCATTATATGCATCTGACCGCCGCCTAATAGATTCCGGTAATGAGTTGATTCTCACCTTGAATTCGTCATACTCCCTCTTCACTCTCCTCCTCTCCCTCACAAAATCAAGCCTAACTTTGTTCTTCAGGAAATCGCGTTTCTGCCCAAAATACGCCTCTGGATTTCTCGGCTCTATCCCATGTTTCCTGCAGAAAGGAACCCAAGTTCTCGCCAAGCTTGCGGTCTCGGCAAGAGCCTCAAACGTGAGAAGAGATCCGCCATCATCAGAAAGATAACAAGCCACCTTTTCGACTGGATAATCAACAGCGAGAATTGATAGTATGGTGTTTGCTGTGACAAGTGGGGGTTCTTTTTCGGGGTCTGCTGTGGAAACAAACACATCCATACCGGGAAGATCTGATCGTCCTTTCGGATTCCTAAGGTTGGGGGATTCAAACCGATCTTTTAAAACAGAGAGATCGGTTACTCTGTTCACAGGGCAGAGCTTTGGGAGCTGGTCTAGAAGCCATGAGAGAGCGAACCAAAAGCTCGCAAGTTATGGACATTCCCCCATAGCCACATTGCTTCACGGTTAGGATTCCTTATCCTCCATGTGAGGAAGAATCCAAGAGCAACAAGACGAATCACCACAAGCAATCTGCATAGCAACAAGTACCAATTTCAAAATTCAAAACAAATTGTTCTTCTACTGATATTAATTCCCTGGATATGGAGAGAAAGCTTTTTGAGTTTACCTGTATGGGCTAAGAGTACAGCAGAAACTACAACCTTCCTGGTCAAAGGCCTTCTGGTTTTCCCTCCAAAGTCGGGAGGATGCTCAAAACCGTTAACTCCAGACCCAAATCCGTACTCATCTTTTGGCCACACTGCATTTCCATACCCATACGTTCCCTTAGTTTCGTACAGCCAGCGTGTATGATCAAAATCTTGGTTCCAGACTTTGAACGATTTCACAAGAGAAAGCCGCTTGTCCAGCTTGAAATCCGCCATGGAAGGCAACGGAAGCGCCTGATCCTCTGCTTCAGAACAGGCGTCATCATAAGAACTCCCATCATCATCACTCACATCCTTGTACGGTTCCTTGCAACCAGGACAATGACCGCCTCCATTTCCGATACAGTCCAAGTAACATTCTCTGCAGATCTTGAATCCACACTCACACGGACCCCTCGATGACTTCCCCTGCATCGCCTTCTCGTCACAGCCCTTCATCCCACACTGCATTCCCGATTTCATCGTCTCTTTTCGTTCCATCGAGCACTCCATCACATGCCCGCGCGTCACCGAATTGAATCCCCCCGTGAAAATTGTACCAGAAATGAAACTCCTCTCTGGTTTCCCGAAATTTTTGTCGTCTTCGTTGAGACTTGTCTGAGAAGCTGATACGGTGTTGTGATCAGGGGTTGGGGGTATATGAACAGTGTAAGTGACATACTCCGAACTCACCACCTCTTCGTCGTATCTCCCACCGGCCCATTAATCCATGATCCGCCGCTGGAACCCCGATTCCCTCTGCCGCTGAGAGGAGAATTAGGGTTGTTCGACACAGACGAGCGCGGTACCGGACTCGTCAATCCCATACTTCTGATCGGTCCTCCTTTTCCTCCTGAGGAGACGGTGATGGTCACCGGAGAGGACGGTGAAGAAGAAGCTTGTTTAACCATTTCTTTCTCAATTTCCCGAGAAAGGAAGAGAAAGGAAGAGAAAATGGCAGATTTTTCCCAAGAAAATGAGTCGAACGCACTAAGAGAGAGAACCCAGAAGGAGGAAATTTTCAGAAAACAAAAGAAACCTGAGAGGGTTTATGAATGAAATGGAATAAGCGGATCAAAGTGAGAAGCGAAGTAGATGAATAAGCCTCTATCTAGGCAACGTTCGGAAATTTGAAATTTGAGCGATGAGGGATGGAAAATTTTTAACGGTCAACAAATCTTGGCCGTAGACAAGGATTGATCGGACGGTTAGATTTCTACCTGAACGGTCACTTTGGGATATACAGATTTAATTGGAAGTAGATTAACATATTCAGATAGAAAAGTCAAAGGAAAAAGAAGGTCTGGATTCAACGGTCAGATCATCCAAAAGCAATCGACCGTTGTTTTAGTTTTCCAGTTCTTACAGTAACCTTTTTTTAAATCAGATTTTCATGTCCCACCCTTGTTGGACATTCCGTGTGAATCAGGCATATTTACTAGAAAAAAAAAGAAGAAGATAATTTTATCTTCATTTTCTTCTTCAATTTTGAATTAGAAAAATGTACATTTACATATACTTTCAGTACACATGTTTCTAAATATAGAATGATGAAAGAAATGCTAAATTAAATTACAATTATGTTATAATTGTATCGATTATTTCGTTCTTCTGTTATCAAAATTTATAATTTATTATTTATATGATATATTAGGTAAAGGTTATTATTTTAGTTAGACTTGTGATTTTATTTTATTGAAATAGTTCAAATAAAATTGTATTTCATAAACAATTCTAAACTTGAAAGTTTAAGAAAATAGAATATCCGGATCTGGGAGATAGGGTTTAGGCTCCAATGTATTAAGTTTACTATATTATAACAAAGTATTTAATTGTTCAAGAAATAATTATATTTCATGAACATGACTTATATTCTTTAAAATAAAAAAGAATGACTGTTTTTTCTTCTTTATTTTGGAAACACTATTTTTTTCTTTTCTAAACTATTAATATTTTTTTGAATCAAACTATTAATATCTTATATCCATGAAAAATAATGATTTATTTTTTTACATATTACCTTATAACTCTTTTGTTTTTATAGAGATTTAACCCATCCCATTCCTTTTCCATTTTTAAATTAAGCTTCCAGAGAAAAAAAGGAGTTTGTCTTTCTTTATTAATGTAAATATGTTTTAAAATATTAGAACCTTTTTATTTAGGACTCAGGGTAAAGAATATTTACAAGATGGAAAGCAAATTGTTATGATATTCTCATGAACTATTTGTTTTTTTTAAAAGGGAATATCTTGTCTTTTGACTTTATTATGTGTGTATTATTACTATTATATGATTTATGACTTTCGGACAAAAAGGCATTTTCCCCTTTCAAGCCACACCCTTTCCATTAATTGTTAAACTCATAATATGCACTGGCAGGCTACGACCATAATATTCCTTCCTTTACAATCAATGAACTAATTAGAAAAACAGCCACAAAACAATTGCTACTTCAAATTAAAACTGAAGGAGCCCTTTTTAAAATTAGGAGTCATGACATGGCAGTCCAAAACGGAAAACATCCCGAACGAAAGAAGATGGTTGGTCCAAATCTAATTAGGCCCAGACTAGGGCCCCATGTGCTAGGACCCTAACTAACTACCCATTCAAATTTTTAACTAACTTTTAAATTTCTTTGTTCCATTGAGGCAAAGCAAAGACCAAGTCTATATTGCTTTCAACGTGTATGTAGAATGACTCAAAGGCGGCTTTCCAATATACTCTAAAAACCTTCAATTTTGTACTCTTCTTTTTGTCTCTTCCTTTTCTCTCTCCAGCATATATATATATATATATACATACTACATTTTCCCTCTTCAATCTTCATCCTTGCAGCTCAAATCCATGGCTAAACTACTGTTCCTCTTCATCACCTTCTTCATTACTCTTCCACTTTCACTCTCACAATCAACTGCCGTTGATTCATGTAATGGTATTTTCTTGTCCTACAACTACACCTCAGGCTATCCCATCCCTCCTACCCTCCTACCCGCAGACCCGTCCGACCAGCCTTACAGGTTTGAGTCTATCCTGACCATCCTCAACAATGGCCTCCGTGAGTCTTTCAAGTCATGGGTCTATGTTGGGTTCGAGCATGGCGAGGTCTTGGTCTCTGCTTCTAATGCTGTGCTGGATGATGGGACTTTGCTGCCGGCGAATGTCGGGAATGGCACGGTTTTTGCGGGGTTTCCGGAAAGGGACCTCAAGACTGCCGTTGAGACTGCCGGCGATTGGAGCCAGATGGGTGCTCAGGTCCGATTGGTGGGTACACAGTTCGGTGTGGCGGAACCGGATGTTCCCTTGCCCTCTACCATTACTCTTGCCAATGATGGATTTTCTTGTCCTGCCCTCACAAAGTGTAAGTGGTTTTTTCTCCATTAATAATTTATGAGTCACAAGGGAGATGGGGTTTCTGTTGAATTGTATAAAGATTTTGTAGTACTAGCAAAAGCTTTAACGTAGATAATATTAATTCAAGAATACAAAAATAAAGTAATCCATACAATGCACGAGGTTTCTACATGGTTTGGCCAACCATTCTAGATGAGAGAGAATGTTTCCACTATATAGGATAAAACTATATGCAATTGGATTCTCGAAACTAGATAAAACTACATCCCAAAACATTCATATTTTTCCATTCCTTGTATTTATACCCAAAACCGATAACTACCTCGCTCCACCATCTTCTTTGCATGAGTCTCCTTGTTCTTCTTCGTATTTTTATGCACCTTGTATAGCCTTTACAAACCACTCTATCTCATAATTTTTCTCATAATCCTTGTTATATTATTGTAAAATTAGAAATTAGTTGGAAAAATGAAACATGTATTCATGTAGAGTTAGGAAATTTCATATTCTTTCCTATTTGGTTTAGGATTGTTCATTTTCCTATTTGGGAAAATGAAATAGGTCGTTTGTGATCAATGAAAAAAAACAGAATTCTTCCTTCAATTATCTTTGATTACATGGTATTAGAGCAAGGTTTTAAATTTGCCTTAGAAAAGGCAAATTTTTGAGGGATTTTTCGGAAGAACAGAGGAGGAGTCGTGGGGTGTTTCTTTGAAACACCAGCCGAGGCTTGTGAGGGGTGACTACGAGGAGGGCTTCGGCCGCGATGACCACCATCACTCAGGTGGTCGAGCCCAAATATAGGCTACACGCGTTGATACTGTGATTTCACTTTGTTTCACACGCATCACGCGTGGGGACGCATGGATGCTCTGGTCAATCTCCAGCGACTCCAGCAGCGTGCGTCTTGGTCTTGGGAGTTCATCTATTTGGTTTGTTATTGCCCAAATCAAGCATTTTTGGTGTTGTGAAAAGTGAAAACACATTGCGGGACTAGGGGTTTCCTCTAGGAATTGTTTTTTATTTTCTCTAGAGGTACTCTTTTTTAGTTGACCCGTGAGTTATCAACGATAAAGCTTGTTGTAGTGCCATAAAGTGGTTAGATGATGTCAATCACGGAACCTAGGCGGAATTAATCAATTATTTGGAGTGGTGTAAAACAATTCGCCTCTATGTAAGGAGCATTCGTATGGCTGCTCATCTCACTAAGGAGCCACCAACTGATGAGCATCAACTTGATATTAGGAATGTCTTTCTACATGGAGATCATCAAGAAGAAGTTTACATGGAGCAACCTCTGGGGTTTGTTGCTCAGGAGGAGATAGGGAAGGTGTGTCGTCTTCGGAAATCTTTGTATGGTTTGAAATAGAGTCTCTGTGCTTGGTTTGGCAAATTGATCCGAGCCCAGTTGGGGCGTTGGCGTATGAAAGTAGAATAGAGCCGCTGTCTTATGGAACTGGAGTTCACAGTATTATTATTGGTGAATTGTATGTGGATGATATTGTCATTCTTAGGAGTGTTTCAGGTATATTATCTCTTAAATCCTTTCTTCACAGTCGATTTCACACAAAAGATTTAGGAATGTTAAAGTATTTCTTAGGTGTTGAAGTCATGAGAAGTAAGCAAAGAATTCTGTTATATCAACGAAAATATGTACTTGATATATTATCTGAAACAGAGAAATTGGGTGTTAAATATGTAGCTCTTTCACCTTGGCTCTGTGTACAACTAACTAAGGAAGGGGAGCTATTTTGAAGATCTGAGATATCTGAAGACTAGTTGGGAAATTGAACATGTCACCAAGTAAGCTACGGATATTGCTTATTTAGTTAGTGTTTTGAGTCGGTATGTAATCTCTTTCTGTCCGATCGTTGGCGACGTAAAGTATATCGCATGTTTTTTGAAAGAAGCTCTAGACATATGGAATATTGTATAAAAAGCATGGGCATCTGGGGCGATTGCTTTTTAGCGGAGATCGAGACGGGATCTAGGAAGATGAAGATCGCTTTCGGGATATTGTGTCGCTTTGGAGGAAATCCGATCTCATGGAACAGGTAAGAGCAAAGTGTTGTTTCGCGTCCCAGTCACGAGTCGGATATGGGCATGGCCCGGTCGTATGCGAGATCGTGTGGATACATCGGTGATGATGGAGTGGGCATGAAACCGGTACCAGCAGAAACTTTGGTGTGATAACAGGCTGCGTGAATATGGCATGGCTGATATTTCATTGACGGATGAAGCAGTATTGAGATGGGTTATCGATTTTGTCTGTGAGGAGAAGATTCGAGTTGGGGTTTATCTCTATAGGATATGTAAAGACTGGAGAACAATTGGGAGATATTTTCACAAAACCTTTGAGTGGGGATCGAGTCAATTATCTTTATAACAAGTTGTGCATGATCCAGCAGTATCATGCTCGACTTGGGGAAGTATTATAGTATTGTAGAATTAGAAACTAGTTGGGAAAGGAAACATGTATTCATGTAGAGTTAGGAAACTTCATATTATTTTCTATTCGGTTTAGGATTGTCTTGTATATATATAGGTTGTTTGTGATCAATGCAAAAAACATAATTCTTCCCTCAATTATCTTTGATTACAATCCTGAAAATTTATAATGACATTCCTAACAACTTTTCTTATTTTATAAGAAGTCTTTTCCTTATTCTACTTATAAATCTTTCCAAAGTCTAAAATAACAATAATATAAGAAATACCCTATATAATATTCTTTACAAAAAAAAAAAAGAATTGATATTAATTACGAATTTGGGACACCTTCAGTTATACTTGTAACTGAAAAATGGAAAGTATTTGCTAGTTCTTGACCTTTTCTTCTATGATTGAGGAGCCAATTTTTGTGATCTCTGCAGTGGGCTCTTGGATGCATTTGTGCTGCACAGAAGACTCAACCAGAAGGTCTAACATCACCATAGGAGAAGATTTTCATCCGCTCCAAAATGGTGATGTTACCATAATGTATGATGTGATACACTCATATGAAACTAATTACTGGACACAGGTTACTATCTCAAACCATAATCCTCTACACCAACTCGATAATTGGAAATTAATTTGGGAATGGAAGAGGGATGAGTTCATCTTTGCCATGAAAGGAGCTTATCCATCTGTAATTGATGCTAGACTGCATTTTTGGCAAGCAAGATTGAGCACTACAGAAATGGACTTTTCAATGTTTTGGTGTGAGAGAACACCAACCATCATTGACCTTCCCCAACAATGGCAAATCAATTCAGACCTTAGGATGATCCTTGTTGTCCGGAATGGTACTGTGCCTCCTACAATGGATCAAACCAAGTCTGTATCAGCTTTCCAAATGCAGGTTTTCAAAATGCCAAATGAGTTTAATAGAACTCAGCTCATTCCACCACAGAACTGGAAAATCATGGGAGACGTGAATCAAGATTACCAGTGTGCTCCTCCGGTGAGGGTGAGCCCAAGCCGGTTCCCGAACCCAACAGGATTGTCCTCTGAATCAACAGCAATCGCTAGTTGGCAAGTGGTCTGCAACAAAACAGAGTCTAAAGGGGCAACCCCAAGATGCTGTGTCTCATTTTCAGCATTTTTCAATGACTCTGTTGTGCCTTGCAATACTTGTGCTTGTGGCTGCAAAAACAGCCCAAGCAACACTTGCAGCGCCTCTGTACCGGCCCTTCTTCTGCCATCCGAGGCTCTGCTCGTCCCGTTCGAGAACAGAACCCGAAAAACTACTGAATTTGCTAAGTTACATAACCGGCCCTTGCCTAAGCCATTACCCTGTGGGGATAACTGTGGAGTGAGCATCAACTGGCACTTAAATACAGACTATGAAGATGGCTGGACTGCCAGGATCACACTCTTCAACTGGGATGAAACAGACATTGTAGACTGGTTTGCTGCATTACAGTTTGACAAAGCAGTGCCTGGAATCCAAACCATGTACTCTTTCAATGGAAGTGCTCTCCCTGGAATCCCTGCTAACAATACTATATTTATGCAGGGGAAACCAGGATTAAACCATCTTCTAGCAGAAAGAGATGGGAAAAACCCGAAGAAAAATCCTCGAGTTCCTGGTACACAACAGTCTGTACTCATGTTTACCAAGAAAACAACACCTGGAATTAAGGTAGCTCGAGGAGATGGGTTCCCTACTAAGGTGTTCTTCAATGGTGAAGAGTGCTCACTCCCCTCAATACTTCCAAGCAATGCTTATAGGATGAGTGTAGCAACTATATTTTTCGGTTTCCTTTTAGCTGTTGTTGCTCTGTTGTTTTTGCAGTAATAGCTATGGTTTCTATACCTGCTCCCAATTATTCAACTTGATTAATTGTTTATTATTTGTAAACAGCAATATGGTTCATCATTAAAATATATTTGAAGCTCAATTCTTTGTCACATAAATCGTTGCATACTGGGTAATTAATGATTCCAAATTAGATTCATAAAGTAATTACAAAACAAAATTCTTTGTTAACCAGAGTTACCAAAAGGGATCAAATATTCATTGTAAAGCTAGAAAAGATTAATGGTTAAATACTTAAAAATTTCTTTAAGAACCATGACTTTGTGACAAAAAGAAATCATGGAACTAAAAATTATATTGATATAATTTCTGGACAGCCCAAAATTCTGCTACAAGAAAAGAAAAAGACTACTTGGTACATATCATGATATATAAAAAAGAAACTGGGAAGAATAATGAAGTTGCAGATTATTGCCTTGTTAGAACTTTTGGGACATGAATTCCTGCTGAAAGTGTTCACCAAAAGAGAAACCCTCATAGCCCAGACTCCAAAACTTTCGGATTTATCTAAAGAATTTCTGGATACCTAAATCCATATCCTTCACCAAGGGAGACTATTTCCTGGCCAACAGAACAAGCATTTCCATAGATAGAATTCATCCCAGGGGCAGCCTCAAGAGGGAAGCCATGGCTATGATCTTCAGAAAAATCAACCATTGGAGAAGCTGAAGAGGATAGCATGTTGCAGCATTAATACCTTGTATGGAATTATCCCCAACTGCCCTAAAAGCCTGAGCTTCAATATCATCAGACAGAACTTGATTGGAAAAAGGGTGAAACTGATCCCCAAATTGCTGATGATGACCTTGACCTGAAATTTCATTCAGCATTGGCAAGCCATATGGGGTTTGATCCATCTTCATCATAGCATTAGCAGATGGTAAGTTGAGAAATCTTGAATTAATTCCTTCACTGATTTGAAATCCATGTCCCCATAATTGTAAGAAGAAGGTTGCTGCCCCACCATTCCATAATCAAGAAGGTTTCTTTGATCAGCAAGCCATGGAATACGTAGAAGCTCCTCCCATGGTGAGACCCTGGAGACGTCTCTGTGAAATCTTACTTTGTCTGCGGCGATGTTGGCGAAATTTCTGCACCATGTAGATAAATTTTTGTCAGTTTTTTTTTTTCCCCAAACAATATTTCTCAAGAAAATTTTGTTCATCACCTGAAGGTGGCTGGCAACATTCTCTCTGGTAAGACCTGGAAGATTCATTTGCTCTACAATTTTCTTCGGAACTGCCCCTGCAATAATAACATGAAAACCTCAACTTTAAAGTAGATGGAAACATGTGAAAAACAAAAATCTTTGAGGAAAAGCGTAAACTTTCGGCCCCTTTGCTGGTAACTGTTTTCTAAAACAATCTTTTTAGAATTGTTTTAAAACTGTTTTATGAATCGTGTTTTTAATATTTATAAATATATTTTCTTTTTTAATACTTTTCGGAGTTTCAACCGGAGTTTAATAGCTATATATTTAGAATGAAGAGATAGATTAGAGAAGGTAAAAGATAAAAATCATACTGGAATAGCCGAGTTGATTGACAGCAGCCTCAAACTGTTGATGAAGGGAAGGGGTCCAAACCATTCTAGGCTTCTTAACAGCTGATGTAGATGTAGAAAGAGCAATATTAATATGATCACTGGATTCTCCTCCTTCATCATCTTGATCTTCCTTCTTGTGTCTTCTCCTCTTCTCTACTATTTTCTTCTTCATGCTTCTGCGTTCTTCTCCTTCTTCTTCTACTACTAATTCGTCTTCAGCCTGCTCCATATCCTTCAGCTGATCATTCCTTCTGCTCTTCTAATCGCATGCCATGAGAGTCCAACTGCGTCCATCATACTGGTTTCACCATATATTCACAGGCACCATGGATCCACCTTCATTATTGTTTCCCTTTTCTCATCCGAAGACATCACTGTCGACACAAACATGTGGATAATAAAATTACTAAGATGTTAGTATCATCATCATCCCACTGATTTAGGGCATGTTTGGTTCTTTTTTTTTTTTTTTAACTATTCTTATTTTTTAAAATTATTATTGAGAACAGTTTTTGAAAACATAAAAAACACCATTTTTGTGTTCTTTGAAAATTGTTCTTGTTTTTTATATTCTCTATGTTTTTTTAGAGAAAAAAAAACAAACAAACAAACCATGTTTTCTTTGTTATCCTTGTTTTGCATAACAGAAAACAGTACTCTAAAAATTGTTCTTATATTTTGAATTTAAGGTTTAGTTCTCCTTGTTTTTTAGACCAAAAAATAGTTCGGTGGAATCTAAAAGTTATTCTTGTTTTTTAAATTTAGTATTTCATGTGTGTTATGTGTTTTTTAGAAAAAAATAATCTTTTTGTTTTAATCTAAAAAATAAGAAGAATAAGAAAAATATAAAAACCGTTCTCAATATTTTCTTATCAAAAAACAATGAAGAATTAAAAGAACAAGAACAGGTAGGTTAACACCAAAACGGCATTCTTTTTAAACTGTTTTCAAAAATTAAAGAGGACCCAAACAAGCCCTATTAATTTCTGATGGGTTTAGGGGAAAAAGACAACTTACCAACGACAGGCATGTCCATCTCAAACGCCATAATCTCAAGAAGCTTAAGTCCATTAATATCAGACAAATGCAAATCACTTAACACAATATCAAACCTACTGCTATCTTCCCTTAGCAGCGACAGCGCCTCCTTCCCGCTCCTACATTTTGTAACTGAACATCTCCCAAAAAAAAACAAAACTCAATCAAAAAACAGGAGAAACCCATAAAGAAAGTAACTATAAATAATATTAATTAATATTATTACCTTGATACATGCAACGTTCGAGCATTCTTCCCACAATGTGAAGACAAGTCTGATCATCATCAACTGCAAGAACTCTGAGTCCTTCCGGGAACTGGATACGAACCGCAGAAGTTGCAGACATGGAACTTTCTCCGGCTTCGGCTTCACCGGCGCCGGTCATTGAAAAAAACCGGTGAAGAAGAGAACAGCAAAAGAGAGTGAATTAACTTTTTTTTTTTTTTTAAAGATACCTAATTTTGACAATGTCTGGGGATTTAGTATATTTATATGAACCTTTTTTTCTCTGTTGGCGTACTGTTTCCTGTTTTGCTAATACATAAAATTTGGAATTTATCAAATCTTCTTATCATTTTTTTCTTACTAAATATAAAGTTATGTGGTTTATTTAATTAAATTATTAATTGATGTGGGTTTGTTTTAATAAAGTTAATTAGAGTACACATTTTTTTTGTGATAAAAAATCTTTCCACTGTCATAAACATGCAAAAATATTTTGAAATTTGAACACCTTTAATGATCTCAAAATTTAATCCAATATTGGAAAATAAGCCATTCGGTTTAATTGTTAAAAAAAAGTCAATCAAAGTTCTTCTTAATTAAAATAAATAAATAAAAAAGTTGAAATCGTGGTTGTCCCTAAATATTAATGATAAAAATTAATAAATAGTTTTTTTAATATTTAGTTAATCATGAATGTCGGAAAGAAACTAAAATACGATTGAAATTGAGTAAAAGTTTATGAATTTTTAGATTATACATTTTTTATATAATTGAGAAAAATATGTTAAATGAGTTTAAAGAAACAAACAATAATAATTTATTAATTTTAATTTTTTTTTCTTCATTCTTTTTCCCCTCCAATTTTTGCATAACTTTACAAAAAGCAAAAAATCATGGGATTTTTTTAAAGGAAAATAATATTATTGATTCAAACTAATAAATATCAATAGATCTAATATACAAATAGTTAAAAACCATATGGAAATAATATCTGGTTAATGGCATAATAAATCTGCATAAAACCTACAAATTTGATAATATTATGATTAGAATATTTGAATTTCAATGCGTGTGTAGTTTGATGTCTTTTGATTATTATAGTTTGATGTCTTTTGATATTAGTAGATCTTTAATTGATCAGATCGACAAAAAAGTCTATCTGAAACCTCACGTAGATAAAGCAACCCCAGCCAAGCTGACGAGCAACGCGGCGTAACAAATCGTGATAAGCGAAATCTTGATAAAGCAACTGATGTACTTAAAGAGCAGATAAAACTTAAATCTTCGTGAAAATAACCATTAAGCAAGAAAATGAAATAAAAATATGTAAATTAGTGATTTCGATTCGAATGACAATCGCTGGCGAGGAAATAGGGGCATAAAATAACAAAATGAGAGAAAAAAGAGGAGGGCGACTAGGGTTTTTTTTTTTTTTTTTTTTAAATTATGGGATTTAAGTTAGGTTCAAACTAGATTCACTTCTTTTTTTTTTTAATATCCTTCCATTAGGGGTGTAATTAAGTCAAGTCAAATTGATATAGAGCCAAGTTCGAGTTCGATTCGATCGAGCTTTTTTTCAGATGTTCGAAGCAGGCTGGGTTAAAGCTGAAATTCGGAATTTGTTTCAGTAGCTTTTCGGATGTTTGAAGCTTTGAGCATGAAAAATAAATTAGTTACTCTGAGCTCAACTCATAAGTTTCCGAGTCGATTAAAATTAATAAATAATCATACTCGAACTCGATTAAACTCGAATAAATTTATATTTAATAAAATATCTAGGGCTTTAAAGGTTAATCATATAGTCAGAATATAAATGTAATTAAACAAATAATAAAATAATAAAACTCAATTAAGCTTGACTTGACAAGCTAATCGAGTGCAAACTCGATTTGACAAGCTAATTGAGTATGAACTCGACTTGATTACTCCTAATTGAATTTGAGTTTTTTATGAATCAAGGACGATTAGTTTGGGAGTAACTTGACTAATTTATACCCCTACCTGGCACTTCACACTGACCCTTTCACTCTCTCCCCCCTCTCTCTCTCTCTCTCTCTCTCTCTCTCTCTCTATATATATATATATATATATATATATATATATATATATAAGTGCAACACCCAGTAAGCAACGATCAGTTATTGGTTCTTTCTTTTCCATCATTTGATAAAATTCCAAGCTCAATTACAGATTTACTATCAATTTTTTTAATTTCCATTCATTTGAGAACATTGGATAAAAGAATTGTTACTAGGGTATTTATTACCCATCAAAAAAAAAAAAAAAGAATTGTTACTAAGGTGTCATCACAAAATTACTCTTGGACCTTTACAGAAATATAACTCAGCCCTGTCTGAACATTCTACAGCTGATAGAATTACAATACAGAGCTACAGTGTTATGAATTTCTAAAGACTAAGCAGGTTACAGTAATAGTATCTAAACTGTGGTTTGTCTGTAGAATCCTAAAAGCTATCATGGAAACTAGCAGGCTGAGCTCTCAGCAAACACTGGTAATATGATTACAAGAAAATCTCCTTCAAGATTAGAAGGACTAGCATGATGAAGCACATGATAACGAGAATTGTCGCACAAGTTACCATTCCACCTTTCCTCTGTGTTCTCTCTGCCTGCATGCAATTCCAAATTACACACCAGTGCGCAATGCTTAATTAGTGGCTAGAATTCAAGACATTCGAGTTAGCGTAAATCAGTTCAGTTAGCAGAAGCCAGGTGCAAAAGGAGAGGAATAGAGGAGACTGGACCTTTTCAAGCTGTTTCAAGCCTTCCTCAACTGATGCAGACGCACTCTGAATGTTGTAGTCTATCCGATCAACGATTGTTCCCTGACAGAGAGAGATCAACTTGGTCACCAGGATTCGGGTGAAATTAATGGACAATGTATAAGGATTAAGGATGCTGCTTTGACCTGGTCTATCACGAGGACTGAGAGGTCTTTCATGATTTGAGCAAGCTCATTCACAGATTCCACCACCTGTAAACAGGCCCTTTTTTAGAAAGGAAACAAGAAGAATGGAATTTGGAATTGATTGTACCAAGTGAAGTGCAATTCTCCAACTACCTGTCTGATCTCTTTCTCCCTTTCGGCTGTGAATTGCTCTCTTCTTTAGCTTCGCCGTTTGATGCTCATTAAAACCCTGCATTGATTTCATGTAATAAGCAAGAAATAATATTGGAGGGGACGATGCTTGCACTGCTCATTGTTGAACAGCAGGGATAAGAAAGACAACATAACAAGATGGTAAATAGGTCCAAACTTAGTGGAATAAAAACGTTTCCAACCAGCACCAAGAATATTTATATTTAACACCTGTTTATTGAGCATTAAGTATCTGTTTAAACAAAAAACATAATTCCTAAAACAAGACTTGCTTCTGAATTTTCATTTCCTCACAAGAGCCTCATTTCTTTCCTTTTCTGGTTTAATGATAGGCCAACAATACCAGAATTTAGATGGATAAAAGAGAAAGAAGAGCATACCATGTCACCAAACTCATCATCGTCCAATCTGAATCTATTTTCATTTAAGTGCATCTCCAAGTCAACCCCGTCATTTCCCTGCAGTAACCAACATATGAGAATGAAATCTCAAAAACAAACAGTCCATGGACTCAGATGAAAATCAACAATGTAAAACCAGATGATAATAGAAAAATGTGCATAACTTTAGAGTGGAAAGTCAAGACTGTCTTAATCATGCAAGATTGGCCATCAATATCCACTGATGACATCATATTTTCCTTAGAAATTACAATTCATATTTATTTATAATATAACAAAATAATATATTCAGAAAAAAATGTAAACCTCTTTTTGCTGCCTCAGACGCTTCAAATATGTTGACTGTCTCTTTCTGAGCTCCAATGAGAGGCTCTGAAGGTCGGTAGCAAGAAAACGCTGTTGGAAAAGGGAAAAATTAAGAGGGGAAAAAAACAATCCAGATTAAAAGACCTCTAAAGAGAACATAAAACACTGATGAACTATTCTCGAGGGATTAAAATAAGTAAAAAAATGTTTGAGATCTTTTTTTCTTTTTTTTTTTGATAAGTACAAAAAATAATGTTTTAAAGCTTTTTCCACAAAAGTATAAAGTGAAACTGTGAAACAAATGGTACTAAACTATAGCAGCAAATTCAGGAGCACCCATCACCATAACATGTATAGATTTCTTTCATATCCTGTTCCTTTTGCAAATATTAACTCGTTAGTACTAAAATGAGACTGATGAAAGATACATGATATTCAGCCAGGTAGCCAAAAGCTGAGGTTATGTGTGACAAGAATAAAGATAAAGTAAATCATTGTGCAAGCCATAAAATTTTTCAATAGCAGAAAGTACAATGACCGGCAGGACCAACCTGTACATTTTTCCTAACATTAGAATCCTCAAAAGGCCCACTAGCAGAAAGTTTTTGTAATCTCTTTTCTGACCTCTTCAAGAGATCTGTAATTTCTTGGGTGAGAGACTCAATCATATGTAGATCTTCTCTGCCATCTCCAAAAGAAGGCATTAAAGCTTTGGCCTGGGCCTTGGCTAATATGCATCTTTACCTAGAACGTTGAATATTGCAGCTACCTCTTCAAACATCCACCCAAGCTGGAGGTAGACCCACTGTAAAAGCATCAAACTGCAGCAAGGAAAATATATCTACCATTAAAGAGTACTCATTAGTAAAACTATAACTTGGTACTCAGCACTTGAACCATATGTAAGATTTTAATGGGTGGCATGGAACTCATTTGTTCATCATCAAATGCAATGTTCTTAAGAATCTTTCCCTCCATCCTCTTGAGAACTGTATTTTTAGCCTCTTTAGCATCCAGCAACTTTCACCTTTGCCGCCAACTAGATTCCACCTAAAACCACTACATTTCCCACTCAGTATCTGTTATCTTTGAATTACGACCATCAACAAACATATTTAGTTGAATCCAAACATCTCCTACAATCAGAATCCAAATAATCAAAGTATATAAAACATATATTCCATGTTTTGTATTGCATTGCCAATTTCTCAAAAGACAAATACAAGAAAATGTCTCCATATCCAATTTTTCACATCCTATTCTAACTGTTTGAGGAGCGCATACTTTTTTCACCGAACATATATTCTATGTTGTGTTGCACATCAATACATTCAGCTCCTCAAAAAATGCAAAACACAGAAGAAGTCCAGATTTCCATTTTCTACTTCCTATTCCATTTCAGTCAGAGCGCCATATTTCTTTCACCAAAAACTGAACGAGAGGTTCAAAAGTACAGTATAACTCTACTTGTCAAACATTGAACCACTAAAAAACCTTGACCTGCTTGAATCCAATTTATTATGTTAACATCTATTCAACTCCAAAAGTTCTAGATTCAACTCCTAATCATGTCTGTTAATTGAAAACCTAATGAGTTAAACCAATAACAAGTTCAAATATACCTGCGAACCACACTAACACCTTTCAACCGCATAAATTTATTTCAGCACGGTTCCCATTCACCCTACAAAAATATAAATTTCCTAATTCCATTGTCCACAGAAGCTAGAAAAATGCTAGAACAGTTTGATCTTAGATACAGTCAAATCTAAAAAATTTTATATGTTGTTCTCCTTTTGTCGTCTAAGGATTCCTAAGAAAATTGATAAGACCTTGGAAATTCCATGATAAGAGTGGGTTCGTTTTCTTTTCTCGCCAACCAAACGAAGAAAGAGAGAGAGAAAGAAGCGTTACCTAGAAGGACCTGGATCCTCAGTGCTAAGAGGAGTATACGAAGAGCTGATTCAGATAAAGCGAAGTACCTTCATTTCGATCACCGCACCGCCAGAGCTGGCCGCCGACGGAACTCGAACGCTGTTCAAAGCGTCTCTGCGCTTTCTGAACACTACGGTTCGATTCCTCGTGGCCATGGAAAACAGGACCCCGAACTGCAAGCGATAATCCGAATTTTGAGAACGAGGAAATGGTTTTCTCAGAATTAGCAGAGTTTCTGAGGAATCGATGAGAAAAAGGATTACGAGGGAATTTGGAACTGAAAGTGTTTGGAAACGTCTGAGGGACTTTCGCGAACAGAGACCCAATTCGCTTTTGCTTAATCCACACCACTGGGCTCAAGCCCAAGTTCAGGCCTAGTGTGTTTGTCACGCAAAGCAAAACTTGTCCCCCGGATAAGCCAGCGGACCAATTGAGCCATCAGTCAATTCACTGACCCATACGTACAAATTTGGGGTTCCAATTTTCATTGGTGTTCTGTTTTACATTATCCAGGGGCTATTTCGATAATTTAAAAACTGTTATGTAATTATTTTTTTTCTTTGAATTTCTATTCATTTGTATATTGCATGGTACTACTAAGTTCTTATAACAATTCGAGCATGATATATCTCCGTAAGTTTGTAACAATTTGAGTCAGATATATTTTTTTAAATATAATTAAATAAACTTTTAATTTCTTTTTTTGCCTCTGTCCTTGTCTTTTTAATTAGGACAAGTTATTTTCCTATCGTTTTAACTTAAAATCGCTCCATATATATATATATATATATATATATATATATATCCCCTTTTTAAATTTACCTCTTAATAAAATGGTTATTTTTTTATAAAGATTTAGATTTTTTTTTTATTATCTTTTTTTATTATGATATTTGATTTATTGTCAGTTTATTATGACGATGTGTTTTTTGTCGTCAATGTAATATTTTATAAAACTACAATAGTAAATATTATAATTATTATATTATCAAATTTATAGGTTTTATATTGATTTATTAAGTTGTTAATTTTGATATTATTTTAATGTGTATCCTGAATCCATTCGATCTATTATAAGTTTAAATCAATGGCATTAATTTCTCTTTTAAAAAAAATAAACTTTTAATTAGGAGACATTTAAACTTAACAACATCCCACGCTTCTTCCTAATAAATGAAGAATATAAACTCCAAAGACCCAGAGGGTCCCAAATTTTGAGCTTTGGACGGGTTATATTTTTAAAAAAATTATTAACATAGGGTGAAAATCAAAATAATATTCACGGTATTGTTTACGTAATAATACTGTAATATGGTATTTAAATTTTTTTTACGTTAAAACTAAAACGTACTGAGCATTATTTATAATTTCATCCTATTTTGATTTTTTTTTTTTTAAATAAACTAAAAATGTCCAGAAGTCCCAAATTTTTCCCTGGTGAGACGTTTCTTCACGCGCTTGGAGGATGCAGAATACCTAAATTGCCCTGCAATCGGTGGCGGGCTCTCGCTCCTCTTTGCGCGTACCACGATCTTATAAGAATGTAATATTCTGAAAATTTTAAGACCTTTTAGGTAATTACGTGTCTCAATAGTGGTTGTTGATGGCAGTTTCCGATAATTCGCGCGAGTCTATGGTCATTTACTGAAATACAGTACGATGACCCGACCCGGTTCTAAGCTACTTCTTCCTTAAGTCTCCCCGGAGTCCATACAGATGTATAAATATTTGAGTTTGTACAAAGATTTTTCAGAGAGAAACGTGTGTTTGGTATCTGAGAAAAAATTTTGTTTTTTCAGAATTTTTCTACTGATTTGGGGGAGGGGCGTGTTGCTAGGTGAAGAATTTCTCGGCAAATTTTGTGGTGGGAACTTAATGGACGATGATTCATCGAGCTTTGGTTTCTCTGCTTCTTCCAAGAGCTATCGATCGGCTCTTATGTCGCGGCCAGGTGAGCTTCGTATTGGGTTTTTTTTGTGTGCTGTTTGTTTACTGAGAAAAAAAGAAATGAAAAAGAAGGAAACGAAGTAAATTTTCTTCATGTAATGTTTGTGTTGTTATGGTTTCAGACAAAATAGAAAGGTTGCGTCATCTGAGAAAACTTGTTCTCTTTTTACTTCAACTAATTAATTAAAAAAGAAAAAAGAGTGAAAATGGAAAAGAAAAAAAAAAGGATTCAAAGTTTTGATTTATTACTTTTCCTCGCCTCTTTCTACGAAACCAAAGTTAGAGCTGGAAAGGGAGTGAGACTTGATTCTACCTTTTTCTATATGCTAATAAGTGGTGAATCTATGATGATTATTCTAGGAGCAGATCTCTGCATTGATTTTGATGACTTAGAAGAAGATGATGATTCAAAGGTGGAGTTCCCATGCCCATTTTGTTCTGAGGATTTCGATATTTTTGGATTGTGCTGCCATATTGATGAAGAGCATCCGACTGAATCAAATTATGGGGTACTATTTGTTATTTTTTGCTGTTATCGTGGTTGTAACTAGTATGTTTTGATTGGTAGAATGAGGATACTTTTGGATGATAATGATTTTGTCTCCATTTTTTGTTTTGGTGACTTGGGTCAAAAAGTTCAGAAACTATATAAAACCTTTCAATTTGCTTTATCCGGGTCACTAAATAATTTTGGAATTAATATAGTGAATATTATTGGATAGGCTTCTTTGCTTCTTTATGGGGTCTGCTTTTGATGGTGAGAATTGAGAAAGGTGGATAGAAAAGTTTATCATCTTGACTAACTCAATCCAGGAAAGCCTTCAAGCACAACTATGTTGGATACATCACCTGAATCCTTTTTTGTACTGGACTTGATAGGTATCCAATGATAACATTACTTTGAAGAATTGCCTCTCCACTTCATCTCTTATTCCATGAGTCATGTCATCTTTAAATCAACCTGTCTCCTTATGGATGATTAATTGAAGATATCATAAAGCTTATAAACATCTCTCTTTTTTTTTGGGTTCGCCCGCTTGTATTAACAGATTTACAGAAGTTATATTCCATACCCTGTACTATATACTATTCTGCTAAGTCATAAATTATTAAATGGTAGGGAGTGGAGGGTTTGGTCTGCCTGTCCTTGTGGGGGCAAGGGAATAAAGACGAGAGATTTGGATATGGGATTATTACCAAATTTGTGATGTTATGCATTAACAGGAGCATATAAGTTTTATATGGACTTTTGGACTCTAATTGTGCCTTCATTGAATAGATGTTGCTCACAATCTGCATTCTTTTTGTTTGCAGGTATGTACTGTTTGTGGCACAAGGGTTGGGATTGATATGGTTGAACATTTAACTACACAGCATGGAAATATTTTCAAGATATCCTTTTTCTTTAACTCATTTGAGTTAGATATTCTTTTCTCCTCCCTTTTGTTTATATCCACTAATTGGTTCTTATTCGAAATTTATGCCATAAGAATTGACATGAAATTTGCTCCTGCAACTTATTTGTCTGCAAGTAAATTCTATTCAAAGAACTGAATTATGGATATGGTTGTGCTGTTGCCTGTGCAATTAACTGAATCAACATCACACTGGTGAAAAGTGACTTAAATTTCTCATGGTTTTGTGAATATCAAGAAATTAGAACTGTGGTTCATTTTATCCGTGTGCTTCCTCCCCACCCCTGAAAACAGTTTTTCTTTTCTTTGAAAATCCATTGACAAAAGCTTGTAGGAAACTTCTATGTATGTAAACCATTTAGAAAAGTACAGATTGGGTTTGTATACCGTTTTTTCTTTAATTTTTTGACCTTATGTTTGTGGTGATCCCTGCAACATCTCATTTAATTTACCATTACAACTGGCCTGGCTATGGTTACATTTTTTTCTCTTTTATTTCAAGTCTCCATTAGGCTCTATTTCAGTTCTGGCGCATGACATTTCCATGTTTCTTTTATTCGGTCATGTGCTTTATGACATCTAAATAATGCTTTTGCATTCATACTATATGGTGATATAAGCTAGGTCTGCTCTGAATTTCTCAGACTATATGCTACCTTCAGCAGAAATTGAAATCGAGTAAGGTGAATCCTATCTGCATCTGGTTCTGGCTGAAGAAGGAGTTGCAGGATGGACAACTGCAGTGTCTACTTAGAGGTTCTTCTGTGTTTTCGTCCTCCAACACGGAACCTGATCCATTGCTGTCCTCTTTTATTTATAACATGCCCATGGTTGATGTCAGTGAAAGCATGCAGCCAAGTTCTTCAACTGAAGTAAACTTCGAAAAGAAAAGCTCAGATGAAAATATGTTAGAAAGGTAATTACCAAATCTCACTGTACACCGACTTGTATTGTTCATGTCTCTGTATGTTTCTGAATGACAACTTGACTGCGTCTACTATGTAATGTCGAATCAAGGATTTTTAATGTTGATTTTATAAGATTGTAGGTTCAATTCTCAAGATGGGATTAGTTTTAAATGCTGTAAAAAGTCTGTCAGCTGTATATTGAGCATTTAGGGGCAATGAGGAACTTTTAATTTTTATTGTCAGCTATAGTCTCTCAGAGTGAGACAGGATGTTCATAATTGTTTCACAGAGAGTTCCATATTGATTTTGTTCCAGCATTTTGGCTGCTTCTATTGTCTGGATGTGATTTCTGATGGCTTTGGAACACCCGGAGGCAGGAAAGGCATTCTGTTGAGAAACCTGGTTCTGAGTAAATTTTAAATTTTGTTGACTTTATAATCTCTTCAGGAAACATTTTCACCATTGTCATTGTAAACTCAGTACATGCACTAGATTAATACTTGAACATCTCTTGCATTTATAAAATTAGATTATCATACGCGTGGATCTGAGAGATCATATACTGGAATTACAAATAAATTTCCACCTTCTGCTGCACTCAATCTAACAGTATTTTTTTTGGTGGCAGAAATATGCAACCATCCCCACTGTCAGACAAGGATCAAAAGGAGAAGGCAAAGCAATGTGAGTTTGTTCAGGGACTATTGTTATCCACCTTCCTTGATGACAACTTATGAACGAGGCTTCTGATGTTAAATTTTAACAAGCCCATCATGTTGCAAGTATTGAATATGCTGATTCCCTGACAAAGAGTTAGATTAGATGTAATTGAATGCGATTCATGAAGGTTCCTATCAGCTGTGCGGCAAAACAGAAAACCTTTGTATCCTTCTTTTATGTAAAGCCATTGTTGTGTTTTCCTTGTGGCTCCTCTTATATATTTCAGATTAGTAGATGAGTACTGAGCTTCTGTTCCGCTATGATCTCTCTTTAATCATAGATATGATCACTGTGTTTCAATAGATTAGTAAGTGATTTCCTTTTTCTTCTTTTAACATTATTAGCATGAAAATGAAATTATTTGTTTCTCATGGTTGAAGGTTATTACGGCATTATTCTCAAATCCCCATAAATAATAGTAATAGTAATAATAATAATAATAATAATAATAATAATAATTCTTATTTTTGTTTTTAGCATTGTAAGAAAATAAGGGCATGATGGAAATTTTTATTACTCTTTTTGAGCAAAAGAATTGTAACTGTTCTGCATGTGCTCTTCTTTTCTCCTCATAATCCTCACCCTAAATTCAGAGGATGATAGCTGGAAAAGGTTTTCTAATTTCTGAACTCATTACATCTAAAAGTTCAATTCTTGACTTTGTGTTTAAAAGCTGCCTAAAAACATCAATTTAAAATTTTAGAATAGCTTACAATTGATTTTAAAGCAAGTTACTGTCAAATGAAATGAGATAAAGGTTATGTGATTACTTTTTTTTTTTTTTTTAACTTTTATTCATTTTGAATTACCTTACATATACTTATAAGGGCTTGAGGACTCAAGCCTACGATTTCCATAAACCCATCTCACCTCTTTACTACCCATCATCTTACCTCTTTACCACTTTAATGAGACCCCATTTTTAAATAGTTTGATACCTTAAAATTGCAAAAAACAGAATCAGACAAATACAACACTTTATTCTTGAAACAAAAATGTTTATCTAACAAATTCAGAAAACATGGTCATAAAAACTGAAAATCACATAATGTGTTTTTAATCTCTTCCAATAGAACAATTGAAAGGCAATTATACAAACCAAGCCATGAATCGTAGCATAACAACATTTATGATTTAAAAGACATGCTTTTCAAAATAGATATACAATAAGCACAGGATAAAGTAAAGAAGGTATGGTGTGAACCTGAACTTTAGTAAATCAGGTTTGAAAGATACAGAAGGTGTAGGTTAAATAAGAAATCAAGAAGATATGAAGCCCTTGTATTTGATTTACACAGACGCCAAATGTATATCATGCATTTAATCCGACTCCTAATTTGATATGATCAGATTGGTACATTATCCCACTTAGGTTGATGTCAACAGAGCAAAGCTTGCTCATACTCCAGGAAACCCACAGCACCCCCATGTCCGGTAAGGGCTTGACTGGCTTTTAATCACACTCTACAGATGGAACCTGAGTTCATCGTCCTTCTTCTTTCTCTGATATCAAGAAGCCGCAGTCACCACTTCAGAGCACTAGCCGCGTCCCTGTCCCCGCCATTTTTTCTACTTATTTCAAGCCAGAAGAATCTGACGGGTTTTTTATCACTGCCAGTTCTTTCTAAACCAGAATGAGAATGTGACGACTCCTTCAACTCACCCAGTTGCTGCTCTTCGCTGGACAATGATGCAGCTGGAGATTCTGAAATCTTCAGAAGTCCTTGAAACTTGACTTCTGGAATCTCATCTGGTTCGTCGTAACCTGAATGGGTGTTGGTGTCCCTTCCATCGATGCCAAGCTCTCTGCATATCACGCACAAATCTTGGTAGTATGGCACAGGCCGGGTCATGTACTGGCGTGCATTAGTATGTGCCTGCACTTTCATCAAATTTAACCTCTTTGAAACTGTGTTCCAAAAAATAGATGTCAAAGAAGCTCATCCACATATAAAGACATTTAGCAGTTGAGCCTTGAATCCTTCCCATTTGTTTGGTTCTGTAATCAAAGATTTATAACGTTTACTTCCTATTTTTGAAAACACACTGTTTTCTATGTTCTATGCGTATTTCAGAACAAAAAAAAAAAAAAACAGTGAACCAAACATGTTTTCGTGTTTTCCTTATTCTCTTTGTTTCTGAAAATAGAAAACAGTTTTCAAAAAACATGAACCAAATAGACCCTAAACTCATCTCATAATTGATAAATTGACCATTGAAAAGAAAGAATTTAAGAACTAATTGAAGTTGATGAGAAACAATATCCTTCCTTGCAATCTTAAAAATAATCCCACACCTAATACGGAAAATATTATATTTAAAGTAATATGAATGATTTTGTATGATGATTGATGACCCTCTTCCAAATTGCATCAACAGGAATAATTTCTTTTAAATTATATGAAAAATAAATAGAACGATTTTTCATTCTATTGACTTCAAACACAGTCAATTGGAATAAACGAAATACACCTTTGATATAACTCTGCCAGACACTATCATCAGCAGTCACCATTTGTCGTGTCGTCCCAGACAAACCTATCTTAGGCCGAAGGAGGCCCTGAATCAATATCTTCTCAGAGTCGAATCGGTTTTTCAAAACATCCATATCATACTTAAAGCCAAACTTGGCATTAAAGAATGCAATCATCTCCATCCATGCTTGTTTCCGGAACACACCATCAACCTGGTTGCCTTTCTGCACTTGATCTAACATAAGGTCAATGAAATAACGGTCCATTGGTGGCCGCTAATAAGGTCCTTTAAATGATGACCATGGAGCCCCGTTCCACCTGGTAGAGTTTGAGGTTTTTGTATCCACTGCTCTTTGGACAAAAGAGATGTCATAATCTTCATTGATCATGATTTCATGGAGAGCCTCCATAGCCGTCACATCCATGCTCATTGGTTCAGTGGTTGTTACTATCTCGTTCCCACCTGAATGTGATAACTCATGAATAATGTCAGATGGTTCCCCATCATCAAAAGATGTAGCAGGGGATTTTAGAGCTTCCAACATCCCACTCGTCTTTGATCCTGATATACAATATCATGCCATCATGGACAAAGGGCGATAATCTTTGTCTAGTGTTTTCATTTCTGTATATCAATATAATAAGTCATTGTAGTATGGGATGGTTTTTATTCTGTATGATCTTGCATCTGGGTGTGCCTAAAAGTAAAATCTATAAGACCAGGAACAAACACAAAATAACTTTTGAATAATAAAGTGCATTCTACTCCTGACATATTCATCCCGCATACTATTATCTGTCACCATTTGACGTTGTTCATCCCAGCTAAACCCCTTCTGGCAGAGGAGATTCTTTATAGCCTTGTAAAGGTTCCTCAGTGTTTTGTGACGATTTTTCAGGACATCTTTCTCATATTGAAAATTGAATTTTGAATTGAACAATGTTGTCATTTGCTTCCATGCTCGTTTGCTGAATAAATGATCATCTATCCGATTGCCTTTGTCGACTTGCTCTAACATGAGATCAATGAAATACCGATCCATTTCTGGTGTCCAAATTGTCCTCAAGCGATCATTGTTCGGGTCCGACCACCCATCTGTCTATTGAGAAGAAATCAAGTGATAGAAATTAAATTTTAAAGAAGTTTGAATATGCATTGATTAAATTTCTCTATTACCTATTAGTCCACTACTCTGACTCTAAGACAATGGCAAACTGCAAACCAAAATGTAATCCAGATTTTGTCGTAATCCAGATTTGTCCTATTTAAAGTATAGGAGGTTTTATTGAGATCTCCCATCACTTTCTTGCACTTCCTTTTAGTTCTGAGTTTAAACCCTTCTACTAAGAAGAAATCATAGCCATGGAACTCTATAAAAGATGCATTGAGTTACCAAAACATTTTGGTACTAGGACCTTTGAGTATAACTGAGCAATCTTATCAAAGAAGTCCCTTCTGAACATGTTTTCAATTTTGTTGAGCAAAAGAAAAAAAAAAATTAAATTAAAAAAGAAAGGTAAGATCTGCCTCTAAACCTTTGCCAGAATAAAAGTGATTCCAAGTTACAGTTTGTCATATCATAAATAAATATGTATCTTTAAACTCATGAATTTTAGTGTTTTCAATTTTTTTTTAATCCCACCCAATTATGTTACATTCACATTAAGACCTAGTTCACAACCTTTCAGTCACTTCATATTTCCTGCAACTCTTAATCTTAGTTTCTCCTTCAGCTTCCCAGTTCCAAATTTGTTAACTTTTTTTCTTTTTCCGAGTTTCGACTCAAAAGTTTAATCTCGTTGTCAAGCCCCCAAGAATATCGTGGATGTGTCTTCTCACACCATGTTTTCCCTGTTTAAGGCAATGTTATACAAAGTTCTGCACATCCTAATTCAAGTTTAGTACAGTAGAGCAGCAGCTTAATTCCACCAAAAGTTTTTCTTTTAAAGGTCACACCAGAGAAACAGACACCCACAAAAAAAAAAAAGGAGTTGGACTTCAATATCTGAGGTAACAGAAATCTTGGAATCAGCTGTAACAGAGTTATGTTTAATCCCGGACAAGGTGGCACCATAAGACTTAATCCATTTGAGCGTTAAGTTGTGCCACCTTCTTCCAAAGGGCAACCGAAGTCCACATTCCCAAATCCACTTGGAACATTAAAAAACAAAGAGAAACTAATAATAGTCCCTCAATCCAAACAGAAAAGGGGGGGAAAATCTTCTGTCCCAAACAACAAAGGGGCCTCGGCACCAAGACCAAGTCCTACCAGGCTTCACTAAATTTCGAGAACAACCCATGAGATGAGAAAACAAGTAGGGATTCATTCGACAACGCACAATTCTATCGGTATTCATCAAATTCCAAATTTTACTCGTACAAACTAGCTCAGTGATTTCACTACAACATAGATAGCAAACCTATAATTTTTTATCCCTAAAATCAAAATAAAGATCACACTGAGTTCGGAATTCAAGTGGGTTTACCATTACCATTCTACAATACGATTAAATAATTAAAACCCAGAAACAGAGATTATTCAAAACCCAGAAATAGAGACGAGAGAGATAGAGATAGAAAAAATTAAAAAGGAATCACAGAGAAAGGAAAGAAGAAGAAGAAGAAGCATGGAGGGGGTGAATGGAAACAAACCTGTCGGGGATCCTGGAAAAGGCGGAATTGGGGTTTCTGAAATTTGGAGGATAAGGTTTTCCTGGATAAGGGTGGAAACAGTTTCACTGCTGGAATACAACGCTAACCCTGACCGTAACAAGAAGCTAACCGTGTTAGGGTTAGGAGATTGAGAGGGATGACGTTGTCCTGCTATTCGTCAAATAAATAATAATAGCACAGCCAATCAATATCTGACGTGGCCGGTGGTGGGTCTATCATCTATGGCCTTATCAGTTTCGAAAATATTTTAATAAAATATTAATAAATCTCAATCACTGTGCCCTTTATGAAGTTTGACACTAGTGGCATGGGTTTTTCAGAACATGCAAGTAATTAAGTAAAAAATAGCAAAATCTGTGTATATCAATTTTTTAAACAGTATCTCTTGTATACTATATCTATTTTCTTGAATCTCTTCACTCTTGCAATGGTAGGGCCGCCTAGATGATGGAATATATATCTTTATATATGGAAAATAAATTATTTGGAGTTATGATACATTTCACGATTCTACAAATTTCTAGTAGAAATTAAAAAAAAAAATATGAACTTAATTAAAAAGGAAAATATGAACTTAATTAAATTTTTTTTTTTTAATCAAGATGAATGGATTGGGAGAAGATATAAATTTAAAAAAAAAAAAAGAGATTTTTTCCTCTCCAAATAAGAGATTTTCTTTTCCTTATTTCACCAATCGCCATTGCATTTAGGACAATGGATTAGATATGCAATAAATCCAAATTCTATTTTTCAAAATTTAAAAATTTAAAGATATAAGAACTTTGATATACTATTTAAACAAATTTAGAGAAGGCATTAATTTTTCTCGCATTAAGATTCATCTTCTTATACCTTATTTAAAAGTATAGCCATCCACACTCTTATAACCAAAATCGCATATGATTATGAAATTGAAAATAAACCTCAAAAGGGTAGTGTATACTCTTTTAGTGCAGAAATACAGACGCCTTCGGCTTGAATTTCCAGGCAACCAAACAGAGACTAGTCCCAAGATCAACGCTCAGCTGACTTTCAGTTATATCATTTTGAAGTGGCATACGTCATTGGACTGAGAAAAAGAGGCCAAAAGCACATTAGCTGGTCCCTAATAAGGTTACCGACAGCTAATCAATACCATCAAGCCCTAAAACCCTTGTCTCTCTTTTTTTTTTTTTTTGTTCTCTTGATGATTGTGGCTATCCAAGGCAGCTTGATGATTGTGGCTATCCAAGGCAGCTTGAGCTTGGGCACCTCGACTAATCCCAAAGTATGGATTAATGATAAGGTAAACAACCTCCAATGGCTTGAAGAAACTCAGGCTGAGTAATGTCCATTTGGTGAACCAAGTCTTTAGACCAAATGCTCGAATTTAAAAACAGGAATTGGGTTGCCAATTGTGGTGCAGCGTCCTCTGGCGTAAACAAAGCCTGAATACAGAGATCACAAACTAATACACGATGTGAATAGCAGTTAGAGAAGTGGATTTGGAAGCTGCTTGTGAATGAAATAAAAAGAGAATCCTGATAAATTCGTAAGTATTAATCTTTAGAAGGTAAAAGAACTTGATCTGAAAACTATTGGTATGTGTGTATATGTGCAGATAAGATTACAGGATTTCCTTTTTCCAGATTTTCACGAGCATCACATCAAAAAACACTTAACACAGGTAACAAAGGCAGTGATTTAGCACCCAGATAAGAACAAGACATCCCTTCACACAACAAAAACAAACAGGCCATGAAAAACTCGCAGTCTGTTCATAATGGATGGTTGTCGGGGGAGCCGCCTGACAACAATGGAACCAATCAAACTTGGGCACCCGCCAGCATCCAGACTAAATCACAGGTGTTTTTCTTCCTTCCCTTCATGGATATGCTGTTTTTTCAGAGTAACTCACAAAATAGACAGATCAGAAGGATGAACCACGAAGCACAAGATCAAACCACGCTGGTCAGGTAGGAGAAGAGAGGATGGGTTTGTAACCAGTGGCACTTTGGGTTAAGCAACACTTTCCAAAACTGACATCCTTTTCTTTTCTGCCTAATCGGAAGAGAAATATTCCCATCATCACCTCCATTGTGAGTAATGGGAAAGAAAGAACTGATAGTCAGGAAGATCGACCTGCAAGCATGACAATTGCCAGCATCTTGTAATAGAGCCTTTGGTCGTGGTTTCCACTCGGAGTCAGAATAGAACCTTTCAACTTATGAGCAGGTAAAGCGGGTAGTGAAATCTTTGGCGAGTAGAATTAACTTCACCATAAACCTTCCTACCACTCAAACCATGAAGCTGTGCTTGACCACCTTTGCCTGCAACGATGATTACAAAATGATTATGAACCACAAATACGGCACACAATTTTGACAAATTGTGTATTTGTGCCTCAGAGAGAGAGAGAGAGAGAGAGAGAGAGAGAGAGACTTCTAGAACGTGTTGATAATGAATGGAAGGTCAAAAAAGATGCATCAGATCTCATGTGGTTTTGGCCCATGGGTATTCTATATATGGATGCCCCACCCAAAAAAAGTCATAAAATTTAAAAATCAAAGCAAGAAATAAGAATGAGAATGAACACAGTCAACATTCAAAGATTTAATCAGTGGAAATGAGAAAGACATACCAAGCCACAGACATCCAACTTGCAGGCAATAGATCACAACTTCTGTACATTCCAAGCTCCGGAGATTGAGCCACAAGAACTGAAATCTGTGGGGAAGCCACATGTTAGGTTTTTCAAAAATAGACTATAAAGCTAAATAGAATAATCTCCAAGAAATTGGATTTGCCTTATCAGCCAAAGGTTTGCGCATGTGTGGTTGTTCCTGTTCCAAATACTCAAATACAAGTACACCTGATGAGTTGTAAGCCTCAGATTCATCACTGGATGAACTCATACAAGACTTCTCTCTCAAAGAGAGTCTGTTCATCCGTTGAGAGTTTAAATTCATAGGATTGTGCTGATTCCATGCACCATCTGCAACACCTTTGGCTCGCCTTTCTGCTTCACAGTCGCTGCTTCCAGCACTACTTGTCTCTCTTGAAGATTCAGCCTCACTCTCCTCACCAGGCCTCCTGATAGCATATAGAAGCAAATTGTGAAAAAAAAAAAAGCAGTGATAAACATTTAATATAACACCCAAGAACAAGGAGCAGTAACAAATAGCAATTTGAGCTGAGCAACTAAGAAATCCAATTACTGAATGAAAATGCTTGACTAAAAGCACTCAAATAAACTGTTAAGAGAGAAAAGAAGATACTGTTTACATTATTTCAGGAAAGAGTCTGCCTTTACATTTCATATTGGACTTATATATATACACGCTCATAGGACCTGTCTGAGTAAGGCAAATAAGAAAAGACTATACAATATCTAACATTTCATCGAGTTAGACATATATGTCATATATGAAGCTTGTTACAAATATATTTAATTCTAGGACTTACGAGAGATTTAGTAAAGATGTGCGCTGGCGCGTTGATCATTTGTGAATTGACAAACTAGTAGTCATACATCGCGATGCGATCTTCTCTCTAATGAGTAGCAATCGAAACTGATAATGTTGGGTCGCTCGTGGAAAACTGGATTATGGGCCATAATATATGAAAGCATTTGGTTATCACGGATAGGCTTCATCTTATTCATCTTTCAAATCTCAGCTCACGGAAGGTGTTTTAGCCATATGTGAGTTCACATGTTGCCGGGGTCATAGCTGATGCTCGGCTTGGCCTTCTCGTTAGCCACTCATGTTATTTCTCTTACTCTTCCAAAGATATTAGGTTATCATGAAGTAACATGAATCTAACAAAAATTGGAGCAGCCTTCATCTGTAGGTGAGCGGCTAAATCTACATCGTGTAACGATAGCACAGGTATGACCCTCTATTTTAATTCTGACACACCTTGGCACATGGTACTTTTGATATATCGAAGAATGCGAATTATAGCATCTCGATGGTATCCATGTATGGTGGCCCCGGAGGAATTGATAACAACACTAGGAAGGAAATGTCGGCCAGAATGTGGTGAGATCTTCCATTTACTACAGTCGTCGATATCTAGAGTCTCTCAAAGACTCACTTTGTCTAGTCTGAGTTTTGACATTACAGGATCAGTAGGGTGTCAACCGGTTCTGGAGTCTAACATGCCGGTTTCTTCCAAGATGTCTAAAGCATACTTTCGTTGGGAGGAATTTACACACGAGCGGACGTCCCCACCCCAAAAACGAACATGATAACTGGAGGAGAGTACGAGCAGTCTCAATAAGATGACGATTCTTACGTTCGACTACGATTTATTTGAGGAGTATGAGCACGAAGGCGATGAAGGATCCGGCATGTTGGGACATAAATGAAATAAGGGAATGTGAGAAAAAAATATTAAGGGCATTATCACTTTCGTAACACACGAATAGAAATATTGAAGCTGGGATTAAATTTCAACATAAAATTACGGAAAATAGAATATAACTCAGCTCGATTTTCATTAAAAATAACAAGTACATCGAGAATAGTCATCGATAAGCAATGACAAAATCTTTGAAATCCTATATTGAAGCGCGAGTCCAGGCAAAGGACCCTGAACATCAATGTGGACAAGTTCAAAATTTTGCCCGATTATTCAAGCGTGGGGCGAGCACGAGTATGTTTCCCCAGTGACGGGACTCTACGGGCGCGAAGTGGAAGCAGGGACCATCTTCTGAGCGTATAGAAGACTGAATTGTGACGGCGTGTGGATGAATTAGACATCGAGTGAAAAAAAATACGGGAGATGATTAGAGGTGAGGTGATGAACCACTGAGACTCACGTCAGTGCGTCGTCTTCCGTACTCGGTCTGCAAGGTCACAAATTTATCAGAAAAAATAATGGAGCAGTTAAGGTCACGAGTGTTTGCAGTGAAATAGATTAAAGGGCCATTTGTCGAGTATAAGGGCCAGTGAGAAGTAGGGAAGAGAGGATGACGAATAATGCCTTTAGCCCGGTTGAAGGCCATTAGCTAAGCCTTGATGAGTAAAGTAGGGGTGGCAAAGCAGAAGAAAAGATCTTTATTACGAGAAAAGATCTCATACCGTAAATGCGATCAAAGACTGTGAGTCTAGAATCCGTGGTCCAAGAGAAAATATATGAGTAAGGGGCAAGCGAGGCATTATCACCGGGCAATGATGCAATGTAGTTTAATTTCTGGCCATCTGATAATAAGATAGCATCATACTCATCACAGTGGGAATACCCCGAGATGTGGAGGAGCTCGTGTAGTCCGGGGCTGTTGAGAATCGAATCAAAAGATCGCCCACGGGCAAGCAGCGGAGCCTTCCACGCAACCATACGAACCATCACGGCGCCGTTTATCGCACAGTGCAATGACGCTTGGTCTTCGCCCTTACCACCGCGTTCTCCCCGTTAGTGAGAAACCAACACGTAAGAACCCAAAGCCGCCATCGATTTCGCAAAGTCAGGCGCAGTAGATATCGGCGGGAGGCTTGAAGCAAACAATATCATCCAAGGATGGGACCGATGGATCAGCCAAGAATCGATTCTGAGGGTCTCAAGATCCGCATCTGAGGCCAATGAGAGTAGCGACCATGAAGAACTTGTCAACCCCAAAAACTACTGGCAGAGCCTGCAACGCCAGGTAAGAGGCATCAAGGTCGAACTCCTCCTTAAGAGAGGCAATCCGGCCAATATAATTGTGATAAATCCACAGTCCGTTGTCTGACATTAACAATAGCGTGCTCACCTTATAAAGGCGTTGATATCATTCGGTATATGAACTTTGTTTTGATTCCAAACTTTTTTAGAATATGTCTTGTAAGCCCAAAGATGAAGCAAAATTTTTAGATCAACCGACCGCTATAAGACACAACGCCATATAGTTGTGCATCTATTTTCTTCCATCAGACTCATTAACACTAGGTATAGTGTATCCTCCGTGTTGTAATAAGATGATCCTCATAACCTTGTCCCATGAACCAAGAGTTCCAAAGAATCGACCAGAAAGATAATTCTCACTACCAATCAATTTTTCTGATGTGATAGTAGGAGATCCAGAGATAAATGTAAAAATAGGATTTTTAGTTGCCATATCCACTTAACTAGAAATCGAATCACGTTGATTGAAGAGAGCCCTGAATAGGAGGCGAATCACCATTGTGGAGCTTCTGAAATCACGATCAGGAACTTGAAATCACAAATGGAACGAGAGATGAAGAAAAAGGACCCAAACCGTGGAGAAGATGACCTGACTGAGGGTTATACTGGAGGTCAACAAAAAGTGGATGGTGAGGGGTTTCAGGTGGATCGCCTGAGGGCGGAGCAAGAAGACTGGCCACGGACGACCTCGGCCGGGTGGAGTCCCGTCACCGAAAGGATCCACGCGCTTCACACGCGGCCCCACTTGCCACACGGAGGTAAGCTGTTTTGCAGAAGGGGAAAGGTGGATGGCGCTGCACAGCAGGCCGGGCTGCTTTGCTGGCAGCACCCAGTGTAGATCGGCCTCGCGCCTGACCAGGATTTCCTGGCCTGAGAAGAGCCGCTTAAAGTCACGCCTACGGGCGTCGCAACTGAGGAGGAGATCACGCGAGGGTTCCGAGGAGAAGAAAGTGATTTTAATGAACACGATCATCGAAAAGTAAATTAGGTTTTCCCTTTGGCTCTGATACCATGTTAAGAGAGAAAAGAGATAACCCCTAATTTTATTATTTCACGGAAAAGAAGTCTCGCCTTTACATTACATATTGGACTTATATATATACACTCATAGGACCCACAATACAGTAAGACAATAAAGGAAAAGACTGTACAATATCTAACATAAACATTATGCTTAAGTAACTCCGGAGGGAAAAAGAGAGATTAAACAGGATTTAGTCTGTGTTCACTTAGACACAGGACTCATCTGACTCATATATGCTAGTCAGAATGCCTTAAAAGCTACTCAGGTCAACAAAAAAACAATTTGCAGCAAGCTCTCCAAAAGTATGCTTCCATCCATATCAGTCTATGCAAAGCAAGTTTTTCATCTGTAATAGAAGCAATCTTCAGTTTGATGATAGGAGACTATTAAGAAGCATTTCCATTAGTGTTCAAGCATGTTTCTGCATGGACAATCACTTCCAACCATTCAAAACCACTAATACAGTAGCTTCGGCAGAAAGCTAGCATTTTCTCAGGGACAAGCTACCTATATAATAGTAATCTGAAACCACATGATGTGCATACAAGTAAAACTAAGTCAAACCAAGAAGGCGATTTCTTAAATATATCAAACTATTAAACAGAACAACACAAACTATAACCTAACCACATTGATTGATGGAAGTGCGAACACACAAATAGGCTTCAAGTGCTTTACAAGTGTTCTAGTATAGAACTGCACCTTTTAATTTAGTAAAGTTCCATTGAAACCTTAAATAGCTGTGGTCCCCATTGATTTCCTTTAAGTTTCATACCGCAGTTTAGATCCTTGATCAAAATTGAAATCTGATTATAGAGATTTAAAATAATTTGATCTAACTTACATCCAAGCTGATTCCATCAGATTACAATAACGCATAGAAGTCCATGCATCCAAAAATATTTTTATCAGAATAACTTATTAATCTTAATGAAGTATATCATTAACTAATAAATAACCCAAATGAATAATAACAAAAAAATCTAAATATTTTTCAACCTTTTTTTTCCCTTTTTCAGTTTCAGATTGGAACCCAAATCTCGACAAGAGCTTCATGGAATTCAACCAGTTGCCAGCCATACTAGAGACTGAATATTCCCATAAGCAAGAATTGCAATAGACATTGGAAAGATCATGTTAATAGCTTTTCAACTAATCTAATCCTGTTCACTACACGAATTTGCAATCTACTAGTCTTAGAGATACGGCTAAAGAAGAAGGCAAAAGAAACATCCCATCCAAACAATTCTCCTACCATGATATACAATAAAGTATAAGTCCTATGATAAGTTTATAACGAACATCTTTGCATTATTCATCAGTTAAATCATTAGATCTCTATAACATTAAACAGGAATTGAGTATTGGAATCACAAGAAGTTTTTGACATTTGCCACATTAGATAAAATAAACAATTGAGCAGCACCTAATATATGACACATCAAGGTATTGTTTAGAAACTGTGGCATTCAAACCAAAACATTAGCATCCTCTTCCAATAGGAACTACAACACGTCTGTATAACCACACAGCTTAAAGAGTGACAAAAACCTAAAAATGATAGCAGGGAATTTGGAGCACTCACAGTACGGCAACAGGTTTCTTCAACATACAAGCTAGAAGGCCACTAGAGATAAGTGTCTTCAGATCAGATATGGGGATTCTTTATATCATTGTATAGAAAGTACATATATCCAGATGAAATCATGAGGTTTCACCTGATCCAGTAAGTACGTGAAAGCTTCAATTTCAGATAACATATAGGGCCTACAACTCAAGGCATTTCTCAATACAAGACAAGGAAAAGCCTCAAGATGCAAATTTTGAAACCTGGATACCACAAACTCAGTTGTAACATGCCGCATGCACACTCAACTAAAGCACATAACCCCTGCTGCATGAAATAGAGTTTTGACATTCTATACAACTATCCAATTTCTTTTAAGATTAGCTGTGTATCTGACATGACAGTGTTTGCATGCATGTGTTTTAGAAAGCAAGGTATTGAGTCTATTCATTTATTTTCAGATTTTTTTTTTCTGGATTAACCAAACAAGTGTATATCAAGCTTAAGCCTTATCTCATACCTAAATCTTTTGAATTTGTGGGTAAAAGTTAAAGCAGTCAAATGAGCTGACAAAAGAACATTTTGATAAAAATGAAAAAGAGCCAAGGAAAAGAAACAGAACTTTTTCAATTACCTATGATAGTATGATCATTAGAAAGAGAAAAAACCCACAAGTTTCGGAACATAAAACCTCCACAAGCACCTGATATTAGGCAAGAACGCAAAACACATGGATGATAGATCTTTGTGACCTAAAACTGCACATCTCAAGGGCATGTGTTATTTTTATCTATATGGGTGGTTTTGACATTCGATTTTATTACCAAAAGTGATGTCAAATATCATCTTCATATTAAAGGGTAAAAGGCTCTACAAGAACCCTATATTCTTAACATGACAGTAAAGAATTATATAACTCACTTATACAGATAGATCCTACAGTAATATATCTTAGTCATGCATAATTAACAAACATGTTTAAAATTTGATACTCATTCACAAAATGTCCTTAACATTAATAACATATAAGCATAACTAATTACAAATAATGGGCCTGTGGAAGTTGAACTTAAGAGCATGACAATGAGTCATCATTCAAAAATATCCCATCTATTAAAATAATGAGGAAAAACATTACCAGACAGTCTAGACTGAAAGACACCACAGAGCAAAGGTAACGATAATGTTTTCATAAAGAACTGAAAAAACTTTGGATAACAAATTGATGAAAGTAATTACAGAATGTAAGAGAATGCCATGGCCTAGGACAATGCAGATATTAGTGAGGCGTTACTGGGTACATAAGAGAATGCGATTTTTAATTTAATTATCTGAGAAAAATAAAAGGAAAAGAAATAGGGATCAAATCGCATGAAATGATAGAATCCAGAAAAAATATAAGACATCATAGGAAGGTAATAATAAATGGGGGTAACAGCTAAAAACCACTATGAAAAATGTGGTACACCACAAGTCATCTTTAACAATCTCCCAAACAAGGACCTTGATCCATCCAGTGAGTAACACAGCCAGGTAGGAGAAAAGCATAGGGTGCCAGTGGGAAAATATTATAGTATTTTAATATATATAAATCACCATCATTTAAAGAAATGACATTTGTATCTGAAAGGTACACAGGTATATAGATATGGATATATAAATAAATATCTATAATTATAACTAATGAGATATAAACAAATCAAAAATAAATATTTTAACATTTGCTTCAGATGATTGTGGAGGACCATATGCGCCAGACATCTTCTCACTATTCCAACAAGAGATTAAAAGTAGGGGGGAAAGGGATGGATGAGGGGGGGGAGAGGGAATAAAATAGAAAGCAAGCCACACCTATTTTACTTTACAATTTTAGAATTGGACCATCTGATCAACAAAACCAATGAAGTTCCTCACTAATTTGGCCAAACAGATTCGTAGTTTAGTCAAGGATTGCAAAAAATTCAATGCTTGAAACCAAAGTGACGGTTCATCAAAATTTTGATATGGTCTGAGAAATTGTGAAGAGTAATTACTGGCCCAGAGTGCTTACACGAAACGGTGGTTGCCTCCCACCAGTCTCCCATGACTAAAAATACAAACATTAAGAATTCAGATACTAATCATACACAAAGTGCATAGGAAGATTTTCCAGTCATGTGCAACCGTCCAAGGATGGAAGAACTACATTATGACTGTTGGAAATTGGAAGACATCAAAACCTTGTATGCTAAATGTTATGAATCACAGGAGCTTTGATGCAGGAGAATATGAATTCAAGAACACAAAGATAAAAAAGTCATCATAAAAATACACGAGAGGTTTTAACGTGGTTCGGCCTATTATGCCTACATCCACGGATGAGAGAAAATATTTCTACTGTTCTTGAAAACACAGAGAACAAGATTGGAGTATCAAAGCATTGCGATGACTAGGAAAAATCACAAAATCACATATACCCACAATACCGAGAAAATACATTATAAAACTCTCAATCTCTCAAACTCTTACATCTGTGCACACACCAAATCTCTCTCATAACTTTTTCTTCTCGTAACCCATAATATTTATAGGGATATTCTTAAAAGCTTTCTTTATTCTATAAGGAAACCTAATATTATAATAATATAACAAATAGGAATTATCCTATAAAATATTATTTACAAAAAGGAATTAATACTAAATAGGAATTTGAGACATATTCTAACAGTAAAATCCAAGAATAAATAAATTAGAAAATAAGAGAGCATTGGTACATCATTATGACAAATATTGGCACTGGACACAGGTGACTACACATGGCAATCGAAACTACAATGACATCACTTTTGTGATAGAATTAGGTGCCAACAAAAACTACAAGATGATCATTTTAAAGGTAGTTCAGTACAAATTTCGATTTCTCACTGGAACTAAGCAAACTTGTACTGTTTTGAAATAGATTCCTGGCCTTCCAATTGAGAAGACACAAAACCAATGACAGATTTTTTTTCCAAGATAAATACACGGAGGAAAAGAGAGAGAGAGAACAATTAACACTGATCAGCAGAAATGCTGCCTTAAAATTTAAAACCAATTCATAAAACCTCATATAGCTAGCAACTTTAAATTCATAAAACTTCGACCAGAGACCAATAAAAATACAAAAAAAAAAAAAATTAATAATCTCACCTCAACCGTGCAAATGGCTTCCGTGGGTCTGTGTACAATTGCATGCCTGACAAGAATGGAACATAATACTGTTTAACGGAATCGCTTCCATTTAACACTAGAGGCACTCCCACCCCATATACACTCCACTCTTTGAAAGATTCCCATAAATCCCCAAGATAAAAGAATGGATTGTTATCAATTTCTTGAGTTCTCCGGCTCCTTGTGCTTGCCTACAGAATCAAAGTACTACCAATTAACAAAACAAACAATAAACTATCAACATTTGGCAGTTGAACAAAAATGTAGGAAAGGGGACAAAAGGATAAAATTTGGAGTCCCAGTTTCTCGTTTTTCAAGTTGGATAAAACCTGAACCTCCACTGAGTAAGCCTACATAAAAGCATTAATTTTCAAGTTTAAAAGTATATCATTTGAAAAAAAACACAGACAACAGAAACCATTATCCCCAATGCTTGATATATATATATATATATAGGTGTGGGCATAGTTCGTATCAAGAACGAAAATACACAGATATGGTCGAATGGTGAAATTTCTCTTTGCTTTGTTGCTGAGAAATCCTGAGAAAACAAAAGGAATTAAAATATTGAACCTTAAAATCAATTTAACCCAGCCAACTACAATTGAGCATATATTGAGTTGAAATTTTAGCTTTTTGGAAACGCAGAAAACATTATTCGAATGCGCCATTTGGTTGCGGTTGCTCAGAAAACGTGAGACTTTTCTCCTTTTTTTTTTTCGGATAAGTAATGATACTTTTCTCCATTTGAAACCTAAGGAAATAAATAATCACCAACCAACTGATCTAACGCGATCAATTAGCCTACTTTTGTCGAAAATTCCACCTTTTCCAACAGCACAAAGATTAACATAAAAATAATAAATTAAAAAAAAAAAAAAAACTTCCTTTTTCTTCTCCCAATTTTCTCAGCTAGCAGCCAAACAGAAACTAATAAAAGGCAAGCAAGCAAGTAGACAAGCTCCAAAACAAAACCCCCAATTTTCTACCTCTGAGGTGTAATGAGCCGGAACGACGGGCGTCACCGATTCCACAAGCCGATCAATGTTCGTCACATTCGCCGCCGGCCTCGGCGGCGATGCCGAGCACACTGAGGGTTTCGACAATGTCGAATCATCAGAGTCCGTCCGCGCCTCTGCCTCCGCCGCCGGCTCCGACCTCAACAGCCTCTGCTGCTGGTGCCGCTTCTGCTCCACCTGCTGCTGCTGCTGCAACAACAGTTGCTGGTGCCGCCTCATCGCCGGCGAGTTGTACAACCTGTCACATCATCCGCGACACCGCGGCAGTTTTCTCCCGAACCAGACATTACCCAAACTTAATAACAATCCAAACTAGCACCGACGATAGATCACGAAAAACTTCAACAGTCAAAACTGAGAACATATGGCAAAGCCCAGAGCTAGGGCAACCAAGTGTGAGTTTGTCCATTTGGTTTACCATGAGGAGGGAAAGCAAAGAGTTTGACCAAAGACAGAAGAAGAAAGATAGAAATGAGGCCATTTTATATTTGGCTGAGGCTTCGACCAATTGGAGGTGTGTGTTGATGACGACACGGCCCCTAGTGACTTGAATTGACGCATGTGCCCCTTATTTGGTTATACTTATATTCAACATTTTTTCTCCTCTGTTTTTATTTCTCAAATTTATGAAAACATTTTGTTGATAATATTGAGATTTTGTTGTGTACTGTACGAATGCATGTATGCCACGCGTGTCAGTCTGGGTCATGGCTGTCTTCCTTTGATGCCACTGAATATGCCAAAAGCTCCTCCTGTCGCTTTCTCTTCTAAAGTTTGTGGACTATAATACTATAATTTCCTTTTTCTTTTTAAATACCATCTTCTCATGTGAATTCTCTTATTTCCTATCAAAATACATAGAGACTCTTTGTTATGATAGTGTTTCATGAGATGATATATCAGTTGGTAAGGTACTATCATAAGTGAGGCAGTTAAACCTTTTATGATATGTAGTGTGAAGGTTCAAGAAATGTATGAAATAAGAAGATAAAGGCGAGGTGAAATATCACGACACATACAATATAGAAATACGCGATTAAGTATGCTAATGATTAACTCGTCACCTTCATGAAATGGTTCGCATATAGCGTGATTTTATTATTTATCAACTGCTTATAAATCGGATGGCCGGCATGCGCCCTTTATCACAGTCGTCTTATCCTAACCATTTCATAGAGAAACATTGAAATAAGCTTTTATTATTTTTCATACACATTTAGGTTCATTGATGTCCAATCACTTAAGATATCCTAAGTCATGCCTATCGGGATGCCAATCACTCATCCCGCTCGGACGTGTTGCATCGCTTCATGCTTTCGAAAGCAAGACTTAACATTTTCTTGAATAATAAACATCCGTAAGTGATTCTATTTAAGGCGCAATCAATGATTTGCAAAGCGCCTTTCTCCTATTTAAACACGCAGATGGAATATTTTCAATACGTTTGGAATAATACCATATATTTTTAATCTTTCTCCCTAATGTGACAAAGAATCTTACCAACACGATTGATGTCCAGTTATGGGATGATCCACCTTTTCTTATATTCTTTCAACAAAACATTCCTGACTCTAGTCAAAAATGATATACAATTCGTTATGCCATCCACTGCGTCATCAAGCGAGTCACTTCACAGTTTTTTTTTTTTTTTTAAAGCACTCTACCAATAATGATATGTCAACATCCTATTTGAGCCTATAATGTCTTCAAAATGTAACATTTTTTTCTTTTTATAACCTTCGTCATTCGGGTCAGTTTGCGTGTATATCGACTGATCTTATATGATTACCGTAGCTTTAAGAGGAATCGGACTAGTGATCATCTGATAATCTCATTCTAATGCATTAAACCAACCGAGCTACCTATCATAGTTTTTTTAAAAAATTTTTTTTTTTTTATGGATTTAAATTTGCAGAAAAACCACAAACGACAACGTATTTCTGCTATCAAGATAATAAATCGATTCAAAGTTCTATAAATTGATAATATACGCTTAAAACATCATACATATAACTCTAATTTTATAATATACTAAGGATTAGCACGATTTATCGCTTTAATACGCATCTGGCCTACTCACGTAAATAAAACCGTAATAGACAATGAAATCAATCAAATAAAATAAAATGATCTATTTTAATAATCAAATTTTGGTAAATAAATTGATACAAAAATATATATAAATTGACGTTAATAATGATACCAAATAACCACATTGGTTGCAATTATGAGTGACTAACTATCTATTAGAGTTTTTTTTTTAATAATTAAATATTTTGTTATAATATAGTAAATTATTTAATTGAGATTCCTAAAATCCTCCCTTTAAATGTCTTGAGTTTTTCAAAATTTGAACCCTCTACCAAGCTAGGTACATGGACAAATACGTGTCATAGTTAAAAATGTAATTAATTGATTATGACGATTATTAAACTTGGGGTTAATTTTGTAATTTACATTTTGTTAGTGGGGTACGGAGGGTGTAATATCTGAAATCAACATGATTACAGATTGATAAAGTATGTCGATTCAACGGAGTATGTGATATTAGGGGCTTTTCTGATATTTAGCTCAAAAAAATAAAAACTCCTCTAATGCAAAACGTTAAAAAATAATCATAAATTTAGTATATTTTTTACCCTATGAAAAGAATTTATTGAAACTACACTTTTTTAAGTTTTAAAAACATTATATTTTATCTGAAAGTATATTTTAATAAATATTTTAAGATTTTTATAATTAGTAAATATAAGAAAGGTTTTAAAAATATATCTCAAAGTTTCAAATATAAATCGGATAGTTCTACTGTCAAAATTGAGTAACTATATCAAATATTTTTGAAGATATATTTTTACTTTTTTTTCTTTGTGAATCTTCATACCACATGGAAAGTGCCAATGTAGAGAAAGTTATAAAACTACAATGATGTTAGAATTATTTTTCAAACCATGTTTTTTAAAGATTTATTTTTAATTTTTATATAATTTTTCTTAAATGAAAAATTATGTTTGTCTCCTACCATGTATAAATATTATAAAATTCGTAATCAACTTTTGCTTTACAATATTCAGTATCCTTCTAATAAAAATTATTAATTTTCAAGTCAAAATATAAGAATACCAAATAATATCTCAAAATACCCTTATAATATATCCAACCTCCTACACTAACAAAAGTAAAAAAAAAAACTAAATTTTTTCTCTTGTTCTTTTTCTTCCTTGTCTCTTCCCCTCCCCTTATCCAATTCGCTTCATCTTCCTTCCACTTCTCCCCATCATCTTCCTTCAATTTCTTTAACTCCCATAAAAGTTGTGGCGCGTGGCCTTGGACCTGGTGTCAATAATACTCTCAACTGGACTACGATTCTCATGATTCTATTCTAACATGCCCTAACTTGTGGTTCTGACCTGAATGCCCCTATAACCGGCTAAGGTTTAAGACTTACTTGACGACATTTTCCCAAGAGTGCTTATCTAACAAAGGCCACTTATCAGCTCTGAGTGGGATAATGTATCATCCCATGCTTTGCCATGAACCCAAGATGGGCAAACCCCTTCGGAAACTTGCATTCTGGAAGTACACCCCACTTTTTTCCTCTTAAAATGAAGAATTAGTCTCCCTCGTAAGATATGCGCCCCACATTCTCTCATCTCCGCCTAAAAGCGTTAATCGGCCCCCCAAGCCATGAGATATGCGCACTTTCTCCTTCGTCGGCGAATCATCCACTTTCCGCAAATAGTGGATCTCCTTCCTCCCTGATAAAAGGAGGCCACAACACGGAATATGGTACGAAGAAAAACAAAGGTTCAAAACTCTCAATCCCTATAAGAGGAACCACGGTAGATCCAACTTGAATACGGAGAGCGACGGAGAGACCCTCCTCGCCACTTCTTAGTTTTCATTTTATGTCAAGTATTAGCCCATGCATGATCCATACCCACGATCATGTGAATTTTAGAGACATGCAAAGTAAAAGAAAATAACAGATTTTTTTTTATATATTAAATATATTATTTATTTTATATTGACATAAAATTTAAATATAATATATTACACTTTATTTTACTTTTATTTTAAACCTTACTGAATGTAATATTCAATTAATTATCTTTAATCAATATTATCTATAATCAACTCAACCATTTATCATAAGATTTCATTATCAGCTTACTGACTATTAAAAAACCATCATAATTGTCTACATAATTATATTAAACCTTAATCTAATAAACAAAAATAATCCCGGCCACTAACACACGCTACATAAGAAAATGTCAGAATCTGTCGTTATAGAAGACTCTACAGATGTTATGTAAAATATAGTACTCCCAATCTGTTATAGAGATATATGGTGATCTCAATCTGCTGCTGAGACTAAAGAGAGTTATATGTAATACTGCTGCGCCAATAAAACGAGTGGTCTAAACTTGTCAGAATTACTGGCTATTAAGCAGAAGATCACCATTATAAACATATAAAAATACTCATACATATTGCAACGCGTTTGTTTCTAATTCTAATGCTATGGTAGTAATCGAGTAGCAATTTCAATTCTTTGCAGTAATTCCCAATATATTATGATAGTACCATTACAAAGTTACTGCAACTACGCCCAACTCACTTAACACATATTATTACGACAGTACTGACCATATTACAAAACATATAAAACATCGTGACATATCATACAGTTTGTTTCTAATTCCCACGCTATATAGTACCCCAGTTCGTTATATACTCCAAAGATGTTATGATAGTATCATTTACAAAACTTATGGTAATTAGGTGATCTAAACTTTGTTGAAACACCTATTATTATGGCAGTACCACCATATCACTAACATATAAAAATATCATTGATTGTACAACAACCACTTTATGTTGTGGTAGTACCAATAATGATGTCAAATGCAATAAAATTAACAAAACTTATTATACAAGAATAAAATGACATGTGGCGGTAGTTACATTTATAAATCGAGGCACAATTATATAAAATTGTGGCATGAGTGTATTAAGCCTTTATTAAAATTACATACAATTTCCAACCTAATAAAAATGCCATTACATCCCAAATATTAACTAAATAACTTTTACTTGTAAGCTTCCGACCGCTTTTATATTATTCATTACTTTTATGCGTGACTCATGGGACATGTCTTAATGATGGTATTGCATTTGAGATTGAAATGAAAACAATAGATTAATGAACCAATTTAACTCGAATAATGAATGCATATAATTTAAACACTTTTGATATATAAGACACGGTCTATAATGATATATCCATACTCGCCTATCTAATGTTCCAGCATGTATTTGATGATAAATAAACCACAATCATTTTTATAAACAAAATGTAGAACAATTTTAATGAAATAAGAAGTGCAAATTTTGAACATCTGGGAAGTGAGGTGAAACAATGTAATGTACATATAAAATAATTAACATTATGATCAATTACATGTTTGTATGGGGTGTTTGCAAAAGTTGCTAGTACCGCTAGTACCCATAGTATTGATCGATAACAATATAATGTATATGTAAAAAACAATAACAAAGGTAATTTATAGGGTCGGGTAATAATTGTTTATAATTTTTAATGGTAGTATCAATTATTACCCCCGATATAAAAGGTGGTAATACTAATTAATGTTGCAAGAAGACTCTCGTGATGTTACGCCTGGCATTCATCTATACGCCGGTAGTATAACTTTCAAATATGTAGTGGTAATACCTCCATCCGTTGCTAGTTCCATCAGTAAGTTATGGTTGTACCCTTAGCATAGTATTAGTATTGAGTAGTACATTATATATAATACATTATATTTTATATATATATATATATATATATATATATATATATATATATTACCAATTTGGACATTTTCTCATTATGGTAGTACCCCCAGTACGTTATGGTAGTACCTCTAGTATGACATGGTAATACCAATGCAACAACAAATGCCAAACCAATTACAAAAATAACAAGTGTTTGTTAAGATAATACTAAATAAGACAAACCTTGTTTAAGCTAACTCACAATTTGATCAATGATTTATTGGGGGTAGTATCTTGTAGTTCTTAGTACCCCCAGTACAATATGGTGGTACGAACATTATATTATGGTTGTAGGTATTCATTCATAACACGATTATTAGTAAACCTATATACGATAGTACCACCAATAAGTTATGGTGGTACCCCTAGTATAGTATGGTACTATCGGGTTGTACATTATATAAAAGCCTACATACTCATACATAAAGTAGTCTCCTACGTTTTTTACGAATCTTGCTAAACAAAGGTATCATTTATCTGAAAAAACAAACAAAGAACACCTAAAACTAATAAAGATAGCTCATTTATATGAAAAAACAGACAAAAAACACTCTGAAACTAATAAAAATAACTATTTTATCTAAAAAACCAAACATAGAACATCTAAAAACTAATAAAGTTAACTCTTTTTATTAATAAAGAAAACAAACAAAAACACCAAAAATGCAAAACGAATGTATATAAAAGATCAAACTTGAGAACATAAACTTACAAATTTTTACTATCATGAACAACTTCATTTTCTTCAAACGAGGGATGTTACTCAGCACTACTTCTAGATAGATAAATAAGAGAGAAGCTTAGCAAACGAGAATGAGAATTGTTGAGATGGAAAGGAAGAGCAAAGCCAAAAAAGAGGAAAGTGAAGCAAATCGAACAAAAGGAGGCTGAAGAGCCAAGGAAGAAGAACATAAAATAAATTTAGTTTTTTTTTATTTTTGTTATTGTATAAGGTTGGATATATTATAGGGGTATTTTAGGGTATTCTTTGATAATCATTGCATTTGATCTAAAAATTAATAATTTTTTTGATAGAATACTAAACATTGTAAAACAAATCACTGAATTTTTATAATATTTTTATATCGGCTGAAGACAAACATAATTTTCCTTTCTAAACCCTAGATATTAGTGACGCGGTACATTTGTTGTCCACACACCGATTATTTCAACTAGGGGTGTCAAACGCGGTTGGCCGTGGTTAACTAGCACGGAAAGAACTGGGTGACTCGGTTAAAAACATGTAAACCCGAACACGACCCGTTTATTAAACGTGTTAAACGGGTTGACCCATTTATCACCCGAACCCGTTTAGGTCTCACCCAAACCCGTTTAATCGCCCGCTAATCGCGGTCGGTTAATCGCGGTCGCTGCTGGCTTCGGCTGTTCGGCCGCGACTACCGGTAAAACGGCGAACAGTAAACAGCTGTTAAACGTAAACGGGCGAGTAACTGCAAGCATGTCTCACCCAACACAACACCGCGTATTAAACGCTGCTAAAACTGTCAATCTGCTTATCACCCGAACCCGCTTAGTGCCTCAACGCAAACCCGTTTAATCGCCGGTTAATCGGCTCGTTAATCGCACTGTCACCATGGCGCTCTAATTTCAACAGCACATCATCGCGACCTATTGATAACCAATGATGTGTACATGTTTGAGTTTGCGGGTACATTTTTGTCTGTATTGTGTTCAATTGGTTTGATGAAATTTTATTATATAAATGAATTTATAATCTATTTATATTAAATATGCATCATAAAATAATCTTATATGTGCAATTTGAAGTTGAAAATGGCTTTAATATTAGGTCAATCCGTCAAAATAGTTAAATGGTAATTTGTTTTATTTTTAACATTGTTTTTGATTTTTATTTACTTCTGCTTTATAAATTATTTTAAACCTTTTTTTATAAAATATAAATAAATCTAAAGATATATTTTATTTAAATAAAAACAATAATACTTTTTTTTACTTTTTAATACTTAATAGAAAATAGTGATCATATCAGAAGGAAGGTTTAACTCTATAACATTATTTAATTTTATAGAATTTATACTTCAGGTTATTAGATGGTGTGAGATCGTTTCATAATTTTATGATTATAATGTTGTTCTATAAATATATAGTGAAAAATATGTTTATCTCTATAATATACAACATTATAAAAATTACAATCAAGTTTTGCTTTGCAATATTCAGTCTCTATGAACATTAATTTCTTCAAACTGTAAAATATAATAATTATCAAAGAATACCTTAAAATACCCTTATATAACAAAAGTAAAAAAATAAAAAATAAATTTTTTTTCTATTATTCTTCTTTTTTTGGCTCTTTCCCGGCCTCCCCTTATCCGATTCATTTTCCCTTCCTTCCTCTTCTCCTCTTCATCTTCCTTAAATCTCTTTAACTCTCATTCTCATTTTGCTAAAACTTTCCCTCCCCTCGTTTTATCGATCTCGTGTTTTGCAAGCAACTATCCCTTATTTGCAAGGAAAGGAAGTTTGCTCAGATTCGTAAACTCAGTGCTTTATGTTTGCTTTGAACTTATATATACATCAGGAGCCAGAAATAGTTGGTGTTTTTGTCAAGGTGCTGCTTAACTTATTAGTTTTTTGATGTTCTATGTTCGATTTTTAGATAAGAGCGCATTTTATTGTGTCTGATGTTATTGTTTGTTTTTTCATATAAAGAGTTACTTTATTACTTTCTTAAATGTGAAAAACATGAGATACTACTTTATGTATGAGTATGTGGGCTTATATATAATGTATAACCCGATACTACCATGCTATATTGGGGGTACCATCATAACTTACTGGTGGTACTATCGTATATAGGTTTACCAATAATAGTGTCATGAATGAATACCCACAACCATAATATAATGTCTGTACCACCATATCGCACTGGGGGGTACTACCCCCAATGAATCATTAGTCAAATTATGAGTTAGCTTAAGCAAGGTTTGTCTTACTTGGTACTACCTTAACAATTACTTGTTATTTTTGTAATTTGTTTGACATCAGTTAAGCCAGATGGCACTACCATGACATACTATGGTACCACTGGCACCGCATTTAGGGTACTTTCAATTCAAAATACCATAAATGAGTACATACGCCATTCACCACGACATATCGGTATCACCTGGTACTACTATAATGAGAAAATGTCCAAATTGAAAAAAAAAACCCAAATATAATGTATTATATATAATGTACTACTCAATACTAATACTATACTAGAGGTACCTCCATAACTTCATCGGGTGGAATTTAACAATGTATATAGATTAGAACACTCAACATACCTTACCGCTTGACATGTTTAGGTATTTGTAAGCATAATTTGACTGTTTCGTGAGTTAAATGCGAAACACGGAAACTAGAGACCTAAATACAAGATTTGGGCATAAAATTAGTGGAATTAACTAAAAAGGGATAGATATGATTTGATAGTTAGATAAATGAAATAAAATTAATACAAATACTAGAACAGGTTAAGCACTTACGATAAACCCAATAAATATTTGATATTATTAACATATCTTATAATATGATTTAAATAATGAGTTCCATTGCAGAGAACCTAGGGGGAGAGAAGATAGAGGTAGAGAAGAGATGGGGAGGCATATCAACAAATGAACATGATTTTAAGAATTATCTCACTGCTGAATAGTTGGATTCATGGAAACTTTAAGGCTTTGTATAATAAGAGTTTATCCTCAAATCTAGGGTTTTGTTAGAATCTATTCTAACCTTGAATTTTCGAATTTAGGGTTGGTAAACCCTATTACAAGATAGCATTTTAATCCTCCTCGTTGGATCTGTTGTTACCTAGCACTGTTGAATAGAATAACCCTGAATCCAATCATCGTGGTTGGTTTGAGGATGGGTCATAAACCATGTTGGAATGATTTTGGAAGAAATTCATGGAAATGTTTTGAAAGAAGATAAGAAATGAAAGATGAATTGAATAGAAAAGAGATGCCAAGGTGAATTAGAAATGGTTTTGATGTGTGTTTGAAGTGTAGAGTTGATTGGGTATCAAAACATGGAAAAAGGGGTGAAAAACACACATTCCGCATTTTTCGGTGATGTGTACTTTGCACACCTGAATGTGTACCGTACACTTTGTGTTCGCCATTTTTAAACACGTACCGCACACTTTAGGGGTGTACTCCACACCCCCGCTCGCATTCCCACGACCAGCTGATGCCATAACTTCCTTATTTTAATCCGATTTGAGTGATTTAAATGGCCAATTAAAAATAGAATTCTTAAGGAGAACCATCCATATAGAAATAGATATCGTCAAATTCTGACTCTAAGTGGTCGAAAATCCACCAAAGCGAGGCTGAAAGCCAGAATCCCAGCACCACTTGGAATATGGAGGCCCGGCCGGTTTTTGACGTATCCTTGAGTTCCTAAGGTTCGAATCGGGTGATTCCAGCTTGAATAGAACCCTTAGCACCTACTTAAAGGAATGCAAAGATACAATGCCAAATATCGAGACAAGGTACTGGAAAATAAATATTTCAAATTGTCCTCTGAAATTTAAACCAACTGGCTGGGCATGAAACGATAGAACTATCTGATCATCCAATGGACTGATCCAACTGCAAAGCAGATTCATGTGGCTAAACACAATACATGAATAAGGTGTGATTACATGCTCATCATACCTTACCAAAGACATGGAATGGTTAATTCATTGCGAACGATAATGTACGGAATGCCCTATTATAAAATAATAAGTTAACGAACTCATATAATTAAAACCACCAAGACTGTATTAACCGATTATAGCACTCCCTGGTCTCCGATTAGTACTTCTAAGATTCTCGACGAGTGCTCCGCACCCCGATTTGTACTTCTAAGATTCCCGACAGGCTCCAAGACTCCTCGATTAGTACTCCCGATTAGTGCTCCACTCTGATTAGGCATTTCTGAGATTTCCGACAAGCACAAGACTTGCTCGCTAGCTACACGGCACCTCGTCCCGACTAATGCTACGCAAGACTTCCAGACGGTGATAGCATCTTCGGGTACTTATCAGGTCAGGTCATACCTTATCTCCAGACATCGTCTAGGAAGTCAAAACAATATATGATAAACCCGAATAGATAATAAAAGAAAAGGTCCGAATGCACCAGACGCTCCAGAGACTCACTGCACCCGTGATTTGAATAAGTCCCGGCACCTACTTCTGCACTGACCGGGATAGTTCCGTAGCACTATACCCCGTATTTGATTAAGTTCCGTGAGTACTTACGCACTCTCAGATCCGGTCAAAGTCCCACCCCAGATCTCAATAAGTTCCGTCCTCAGACCGATTAGTTTCCTTAGCACTCACTAATTCCTCTTCAGATCGATTGCCCCAGTCACAGATTCCAATGCTTCGCAGCACTACGTACCAGATCCGATTTAGTTCTCAGAGTGCCCACAGTACTCCCGTGAATCGAATAAGTTTCGCTTTCCGATTAAGTCCCGTATTTGAATAAGTCCTTGTTTCGATCTAGTTCGTAGTACCTACGCGTACTCCTGTATCCGAATAACTCAGACCGCTTAAGTCTCCGTCGCACTCCACGTACTCCCGCCTTTGATTAAGTTCGCTGCACTCCACGTACATCCTCGTATCCGATTAAGCCCCGTAGGTACCTAAGGGCAATTTCGCACTGCAAAATAAGTATAAGTCCAGTTGTACCTACGGGTACTTCTGTATAATGAATCTATGATCTATACTAGACTAATGTCCGGGATTCATAAGTCCTGATCCGACCAGATGTGAGATGATCCCGCTGACCGTTCGACTTATCGTACCTACGGGTACCTTCGCACAATAATAAGTTCCGTAATATACATGTAAGATCCGAAATACATGTATAAGTTTTGTATTACATGTATAAAATCCAAAATACATGTAGGTGTCTGTATCACCAAAGATAAGATTCGTAAGATAAAGTATATGCTCAGAAGACATGCATAAGATCTAAACATACATCCAAGTTCCGCAATACCAAGATATCGCCCGTAGCATTCGTAGTACTCCACTTCGTACCTCCGAATAAGTGTAAACTCCGTAAAATAAGTATAAGTTTTGTAGTACCCACTCTGGTACTCAGACAAAAGAACATAAGTGAGAGTTCAGAAGACGACTGTACTTCAGATCGGGTAAAGTAAGTTAAGTTCTCAGAATTCCCATTATCCCCGAATAAACATAAGTCCGGTATATGTTCTCGTAAATTCCTCACGGAGTCCCGACCAAGCATAAGTCCTATAAGGGTAAGTCTACCAAGTATAAGTTCAGAATTCCCACTGAGTCCCGAATAAACATAAGTCTGTTAAGTGAAGGCTTTGAATAAGTATAAGTTCCAGAATTCTACTTGAGTCCCGAATAAACATATGCTCGTTATAAGCATGTTCTCGCATAAGAAGAACTCAGAACTCCTACGAGGCCGACAAGTATAAGTCCAAATAGAATCTACGCTTACTCCGTATAATGAATCTCACGTGATTCACTGGCACGAAAGACTAATGTCCGCATCTCTGCAGGCTCGACCGACCAGATTCCGATCCGACCTCAGGATGGACGCATCCCCGACTCTCTGCTCGACTTCATCAGACCACGTACCTTCGCACAAGAATAAGATCCGTAAGAACCAGATATCGTAAGACCGTGATATACTTCTCGTATAATTATGACACGGCGACCAAGATAAGTTTTGGTAAGACCTACGCAATTTCCAAATAAGGATAAGTCTACCATAAGTACCCCCGGTAAGTATAAGATCAACATGATAAGTATAAGTCAAGATAGTCAAGTTCACTATGTGTATGCCTCGAAAGCCTGATAATTGCTATCGCGTATCCGTATTATGTTTATATAAGAAATGTTTCCCACTGCTGCAGTTTAGCACGGGTTTTAATCCTGTAGGTACAGGAGAAGACATCAAAGAAACATCCGCATACACCGGGCCAACACACCGTAGCGTTCACTACATGTAGGTTCCGCTTGATTCAGAAACGTAGTGCCAAAGCTTTCAGATGGTGTTCTAATCTAGTTAGTATGTATATAACATTTTGATTCCAAGATGCGGGCCATACCCACAGTACCCGCTTGGCTTTAAAAAAAAAAAAAAAAAATCGCGAAAGAAATTCCAAGATCCCAGCCTCGTCCCTGACGGCTCGATCCGCCTAATCTGCCTGACCGGATTCTAAAGTGTGATGTATTAACAAGATGACATTGAAAGATACTACCACAACATATATGTGGTACCAACATAATATACTAAAGTATTACCATAACATATTAGCGGTATTACCATAACATATTGGAGGTAATAATTGGTACTACCATTAAAAATTAGAAACAATTATTACCAACCTATAAATCACATTGTTATTGTTTTTACATATATATTATATTGTTATCAATCAATACTAGGGGTATTAGCATAACTTTTGCAAACACCTCATACAAACATATAATTGATCATAATGTTAATTATTTTATATGTACATTACATTGTTTCACCCTACTTCCCATATGTTCAAAATATGCACTTCTTATTTCACTAAAATTGTTGTATAATTTGTTTATATAAATGATTGTGGTCTATTTGTCATCATATACATGGAGCATTGGAATTTGGCAATATTGACATTTGTTATAGACCCTGTATGTTATATATCAAAAGTGCTTAAACTACATGCATTAATTATTGGTTGAATTGATTAATTAATCTATTGTTTTTCATTTAAGTCTCAAATGCAATATCATCGTTAAAGACATGTTCCACCTTGATCACACATAAAAGTAATGAAAAATACAAGCGGATTCGGGAAGCTTGCAAAGCGAGATTGTTTAGTTGATATTTGGGATGTAATCAAGGATCAAAATATTGGTAAACACAGATATATCGGTAATTGGATTTTACGGAAATATCGGAAATATCGGTAAAATATCGGTGGATATTTTTATAAAAATATCGGTTATTAAAAATTTTCATATTTTAATTATATAGATTATAGAAATGATTCATATCTTAATTAAGGTAGATTAAATCAAATGATTAGTAATTATTAAATTAAATATGTTATATTTTAATATATTATTAAGATATTATTATGTTAAAGAGATATTATTTATTTGTTTTGTTATTATTATAAATATTATGTAGATAATGAGGATTCAAATATTATATATTATAATTTTAAATTTTTAAAATGATATTTTATTCTTTTCCTTTTCAAATTAATATTTGATTTAAAAATATTATTATAATGTAAAAATAAAATAAAATAAAATATTATAAAGGGATTATGAACAACAAATAATAAGAGAATATAAAAAAGTTCAGACATATGTATTGCGCAATCAACGGCTCGGTGATGTATAGGTTACTCTAGCCGCTGGTGTTTAAACCCTTCAGAAGAATTTTTCTATATTTTTTAAGCCAGTGGTAATCGGATTTTTTGCCCATTTTTTTTCTTTCGATTTTATTTTGTTAAAATCGTTTCCATGCCGCTCGAAAACCGATTTTTCTTCAATAAATCGGCCGAAAAATCCGATTTTTAGTTCCCTGGTCCTGATTATGAAGATCAAAACTACCCCTTTTTTCTTTACATTGTAATCTGAATGATTCATAAAAACATAATAAAAAAGAAAGCTTCTTTTTCTTATAGTAAAGGAGAAGAAAATTTTAAATCAAAACTGAACCTACCTTTTCCAACTTATTGGGTCAAGACTCCCAAATCCTCTCTCCAAGAAAAACTACAAATTTTCTCACTAATCCCTCTCCAACCCTTCTTCTTCCATCCTCACCACACCTCACGCACAATCGTCGCTATTTCCACTCGCTTTCCGCCTATGGTTTCCCACCACCCACTCGTTTCTTTCCCGAACCCAAATTTTTGGATCAAGCTGTCGACTGACCCTGAGCCCTTTTCTCCTCCTTTCTCTTTCCTACTCTTTGGGTTCTACTCGAACCAACCCGCCTTCGAACGCATCGATGATTTCGTGTATGAGTCGACATTCGCATGACGAGTCCCACTGTTCCAAGAACTGTAGCATTTGAAACAGCTTGCGCTTTGAACAGAGGCGATGGTCGCCTACTCTTCTCGCGAGACTCGCCTTCGCTCTAGAGTGGCGCCTGAGCACGAGGAGGCAATCCAAAACAAAGGGAAAACAAAGAAAAAATCGATGCTGGGCAAAAAAATCGGCGATTTTTCCCGATTTTTTGCCGATTTTTTTCTTTCGATTTTATTTTGTTAAAATCGTTTCCATGCCTCCAGAAAAATCCGATTTTTAGTTCCCTGGATGTAATCACATTTTTTCGTGTCAAGTTTAAATTGTATGTAATAGTAATAAAAGCTTAATACACTCATGCTACCATTTTATGTAATGGTGCCTCAATTTCAGAAATGTAACTACCTTTTATGTTATTTTTCTTTTTGTATAATAAGTTTTCATTCATTTTTATTGCATTTGACATCATTATTGAGGGTATTACCAAACATAGTGGTTGTTGTACAATCAATAATATTTTTATATGTTAGTAATTTGGTGGTACTACCATAATAACATGTGTTTCAACAAGTTTAGATCACTAATTATCATAAGGTTTGTAATGGTACTACTATAACATGCTGAGAATACTACCATAACGAATTAGGCGTACTACCATTGTAACACCCCAAATTATACCATAACGGTCAAGTAACATGTTTAGTAAGTAATAAAAAGTAATAAGATAATTGTCCTAATAAAATAAACATAAAAACAAAAATAGACATGATAAGTTAAATTACGAATAATAAGAAGATTATTATTGTAAAAATATCATAAATTGATTTGCAAATATTAGAAGAGTCGAGGACCAAAGCGAATAAACGGAGCAAGATCAATGCCGATAGTACTACAACAAATATCTCATTTTGGTCTCTATGTTAGAAAGAGCAACATGGGATAAGAGAGAACAGAGAAAGAAAGGAAGAAGAAGAAGAAGAAGAAGACTGCTGTGTACTGGCTATTAATGCCTCGGCCAGAAGTAGACTTGTTAAGTTCAGATGGAAAAGTGTCGATTTTTGTAAGACAGATATCATTTATTAACTCAGAAGGATACATGTTCTAACCTTTTCTCGTGTATATTTGCTTGAAACTCTCAAACTCAATTTTGTTAGGTTGGAGTTGAGAAAAGTTCTGCGTTCTATAGCTGTGTTTTACTGTGGCTGGTTGCAATTTGAACCAAGTAAATTTTCGTATTTTTGATCCTACGCACTAGTCGGACCTTAGAGCTAATTTTTGAAAAGTAAATGTATGGAATTCCAAAGTGAGTCCTTCTGTAATAGAGCTACACTCAATGAAACGATGTTAGGATTTTGACTTCTGATTTGACCTCAGACCAAGTTATGGTTTTTTACCGAGGTCACCAGCTAGATCTGGTCGGGAGACCGCCAGTTTCGTCAATCCAAATGGGACCTTAGAGTGGATTTTTGGGTACAACAAAGGAATTTCCAGCGAGTCCTTCTAGTAAATTGTATCCATACCAATGAACTTACTGTTAGATTTGAATTTCAATTCAGACCCCTATGGACTAAGTTATGGTCTTTTACTCGAGGTCACCATCTAGATCTAGTCGGGCCGGGCCTGGCCAATGTGTCACCAATGACCTAGAGCCGGGATTTTCTAAAGAAATAAAAGGAATTCCAAGAACCCTTCTTAGTAATTGTAGCCACATCACGAACTGATGTTGCTTTGAAATTTCAATTTGTGCACTCTCAGAGACTAAGTTATTGTCTTCTTTACTCTAACAAATTGCACCTGAATGGAAGAGGTCACCCCATAGTAAATACAGGAGGCCACACAGACCTCATTTAGTAGAGGCTAGCGCACCTCTTATGCAAGAAAGGCTCGCAAGACCTCTATGGGCCAGAGGTCACAGACCATAAAGAGAGTCAACAGACCTCGCGCAAGAGAGGCTCACAGACCTCGTCCCGTAGGAGGCCGCCAGGACTCTCTCGTAGGAGGTCAGCAGGATCCGCCTCCCGAAGTCAACTCCGCCGGGCCTCAGTCACGGTCTCGGGTTTACTACGCAGACCTCCCAACTCTAAGGTCATAACCTCCGGGTCCGAACCCGATTCGAGTGTTCTGACCTATGGAAATCTGATTGAGTCAAGAATATCTGATGGCGCCTGAGGAGGATAATAGGTGTCAGACTGATAGTTGGGACTTAGTCACCGAGTCAGTCAGCTCGCTCCGCCAGATTTGACCACGATGACCTCCAACTTCGAAGGTCATAACTCCTTCGGTCCTGAATTTCGATTCGTGTTCTTGGACTCTATGAAACCATTGTCAAGAATCCATTCATATACCTGAGGAAGATAGAAGGTGTCGCATCGAGGTGTTAGACCGAGTTTACCGAGGTCAGTCAGCTCACCAGCCTGTGTCGCTTTGTCCGCTTACTACGTATGACTCCTAACTTCTGGCGTCACAACTTCTCCGTCCGAACTCCGATTCGAGTGTTCTTGGACTTTATGGAAAGCCCATTGAGTCAAGAATTCATCAATAGACAACTTGATAAGATTGGAACTCATATCAGTTCCAGAAAACACAAAAAATAGTAGGCACTACAGGTAAGCATAGTTATTTATGCATATAATGAGATATGGAAAATGTAAAGATATGAATAAATGATTGTATATATATATCACATATGAGTACCGAATAACAATAATTATTTGGGAATATGAGATATATATTGGAAAATAAAATACATATTGATTATCCGTTTAGAACCCGTAGGGATAGATGCATGCCTATTAAAGTGGGAACAAGCTCATAAACATACAGCCCTGGACATTATTCAGGCCTCCGCTATCGATGATATGATCCGTTGACACTGTGTCTCCGGGCACACCTGTGGCCTTCTGTACTTTTTATACTGGGCCATCATTCTGCATAATGATAATAGCGCCTCTGCCCTCACACGGACCACTGCTTCGTACAGAGAATACAACGTTTCGGCCCTCATGGACCACCGTTTACAAAGGAGCACGCCTGGGCTCTTACAGCTCCCTGTATCCACTTCTAGCGCGATGCATACGAAACATAAAAAGAAAATAACAAGATGTAAAATTAAAATGTAGAGTAATATATGACATGATATTTAAACATAAGACTTATACATGATACCATGCTACTGCATCATAAGAAAGCATAAGCATTTATATGGCAGCAAGGGAGGAATGATGTTAAATGAACCGGTTATGAAAAGTATATATATACGAAATGATGTTAATTCAGAATGTTGGGACAGCAGAGAAGGGCATTCAGATAAGTGCTGACTCTTATCGAGGTCATATTCCCACTAAACAGAGTTTCAAAGACGCTGCTCAACTCAAAGGTATATAAGAGAAAACCAGAGGACCGTAATCCACATCGCCAGATAAAGGCCACGCGATCCATAGGTGCTCACCGGAAGACTTTCTTTATGGGCCTATTTTTGTATATGAAATTTTGTAAACCAATGTAAATATTGTAAATGTTAGCACGAGTAGGTAAATATTGTAAATATTGTAAATGCTAAACCATAGCTTAGCATGAATGTTCAATCCGTGTAGGTACAGAAGAGGAAATCAGAGGACCGGGCAATCCACATCAGCAAATAAAGGCCACGCATCCATAGGTGCCCACTGGAAGACCTTTAGGTCTATTTTGTATATGAAATTTTGTAAACCAATGTAAATATTGTAAATGTTGGACATTTCCATATATTGAGCTTGTATATATATTTTGTAATCCACAAGCATAATATAATACAAGTTAAAGGTTAACATTATATATCGGAACTAGATTAAAGTTTATGACGTGGGAAAAACACCTCACTGACAATCTTTAAGTGCCGAAGCCGAGGGCGCCGCTTAGTGGCATCGTAGCCTAGATGAAGCCGAAAAGATAGTTTAGCGCTTCTCCGAATGTAGCATATGATAGAAAAGCCTATGCTTAGTAAATGTGTTGGCTTACGTGGATGTCCTCAGGTTTTACATGGATCATCCTGAAGAAGCCGTTGAGAGTGTTAACCCAAGGGAACAAGGGTTATCAGCCTTCGAACCTTCGGAAAGTAATAAAAATTCCACGATCTACGTAAGCCTTGCCGAGAATATCACAAGACATGGCTCTAAGCTGATAGATTGACTTCCTAAAGCTCCAATGTATTACGTGAAGAAGACACGGAGCGGCAGGAATTCATGGTATCAAAGTATGGAAGAGTCAGAGAAAGACGAATTCTGGTTAGAAAAGTTAGAAAGAGTATTAGAAGAGGTTAGATGTCCTCCCGATCAGAGAGTATCATGTGCAGTCTCACTATTACAGAGTGAGGCATATGATTGGTGGAAACTAGCTTTGAGAAGTCCAAGGATTTCAAACCATGACTGGGAGTTCTCGGCCCAAGAGTTCAGGGCAAAGTATGTTACAGACATGTATAAGGATTCCAAGTGGAAACAGCTCTCAAGTTGAAGCAAAGGAGCTTACTTCCAAGGGTCGAATATGAAAAGAATAACAATTCTAGCCATCTTAGTAAATATGCACTGAATTGGTCCTCACCGAGGCATTTTGCAGTAATTTGAGGATGGACTCCGCATGATTCCATTAAGAGGTATTTCCGACACCTATGACTTCTCTCCAAACAAAGGATTCTATCGGGTCCAAACCGCAAAATGAAAGTGGAGAGACTAGAAATGAGCAAAGAAAGAAAGATTTCAAAAGTAAGAAGTTCAGAGGAGTCATCTCCTTGAAAGAGCTAGAGAATCTCCAGCTCAATCAGAATATAGTTCCGCTACGAGAGGTAGAAGGCAAAGGTCCAATGTAGCACTTAGTACAGGTAGAGGTGCTTCAGTTAGACAGGGAGAAATTCCTGAATGCCCTCATTGCCATAGAAGGCATTTAGGAGTTTGCAGGATAGTGACAGGAGGGTGTTTCCGGTGTGGAAGCCTTGAGCATTTGATAACACAGTGTCCCCGAGAGTCAGGGGATAATAGAAGTCAACAAGGAAGTGGCAGAGGAAGATCTACAACACCACTTTCGACTCGCGATCGAGGAAATGGATACCTATCTCAAAGATATGACGAGGAGGAATAGTTTCAGAGACAGTGAATCGTCCTATGCCTACAGCACCGACATGAGCATATGCTATGAAGGTTCGTGAGGATCAGAATGCTCCTGAGGTTATAGCTGGTATATTTTCTTTATTTGATATAGAGATGCATTCATTGATTGATCCTGGATCTACTCATTCATATGTGTGCATGATATTGACAAAGTACCAGCAATGGAGAAATTAGGCATATGACATGCATGTAACTAGTCCATCGGGCAATGGGCCACAGTGAATAGCATATCTAGAAATCGCCTATCACTATACAAACAAGAGAGTTTTTCGCTGATTTGATAACCATTCCGAGTTTCGACTTGATTTAGGCATGGATTATTGTCATCAGAGCTATAAGATTGATTGTGGACAAAAACGGTAGTGTTGAGATACTTTGGCAGTTGAGAATGTAATAGTACAAGGCATGGATCAAGTGTAATATCAATGTGATCTCCCTTACTATGCAAAAGCTGGGAGATTTACATGGAGGAAAGGATGTGGGCATTCTTGGCGGGGTGATACTTGACTCAGAGAGGTCGGATTGTGAAAGATCCCGAGTAGTAAGGAATTTCCGGATGTATTCCACTAAAGAGTTGCAGTCATTCCCTTGAGAGAGAGGTGGACTTAGCTATAGAAATTGCTTGCCGGGAGCAGGTCCCTATATCTAAGGCACACGTCTGGAATGGCTCAACGGATTTGAAGGATTAAAGAGTCAGTGCGAGAACTTTTGGATGGGTTTATGTCCAGGCCCGAGTGTGTCCCACTTGGGGTGCACATTTATTTGTGAAAAGATGGCCTCTACGGATGTGCATCAGATTATCTTTGCGGATCCTCAATGGTGACGGTGGATAAAACAAGTACCCATTACAGAGAATCGAAGATCTTTTTGATCAGTTGAGGAAGCGGGTGTCTTTAGAAGATAGACTTCGCGATCAAGGTATTATCGAGTTGAGGTAAAGGGAAGTAGATGTCAAGAAAGGCTGCATTAATTGAATATAACCATTATCAAGGTTTTTGGTCATGCCATTTAGTTGACTAATATAATAACATTCATGGATTTGATGAATGGGGTTTCGACCTATGTGGATAATTTGTTGTGGTTTTTATTGACATCTGAGTGTATTTACAAGGATGCACGAGGTATGACGACACTAGGGAATAATCTCTTAGAATGTTAAGAAAAGAAGTTATATGCTAAGCTAAATAAATGTGATTTTTGGCTAAAGGAAGTCTCATTCTAGAGCCCATTGTTTATCTTTGAGGGTATAAAAGTTGATCTGTAGATTGAAGCCGTTATTAATTGAAATCAACTCAAAATGTAGCAAAGGTGAAATTTAACTGAGTTTAACCAGGTTATTATAGATTTGAGAGGTTTTCTATCACGCCGGCGCTTCTCACACTCTGCAGGTCTCAGGAAGGGAATAAGTTTGAGTGAATGATTAAATGTCAGAATAGTTTTGAAACCGGTTGAAAAGGAATGTTGGTTTGAAACACCCGATTGTGACCTACTTGAGAAAGAGTATGCAGCAACATAGTGATGCTTCGGGCATTGGTTTGGATGGTAATTGTCACCAGATGGGAAAATAGTGGCTTATCGTCCAGGGCGATTGAAGCCACATGAACAAATATCCCACCCATGATAGAGTTATTTGCGGTGGTGTTTGCCTTTAAAAATATGGCTGACACTACTTATCTGAGGAAAAGTGTGAATTTACCATTAAGCAAGAGTCTCAGTACTTGTACTTGAAGAAGTTAAATTTGAGACAGCGGAGGTGGTTTAGAGTTATTAAGGATTATGTTTGCATCATAGAGCCTACCCGGAAAGGCTAATATAGTAAGTGATGCTTTTAGTCGAGAAAAACGTGTGCAAAATATCAGCTTTCTGATCGAGTGATTGGAGATTAGCGGATGAGTAGACTATGTTACAGCTCGATTAGAAGCACAACTTGGATTTACCCAAGCAAAAGTTGTATTTGAAGGCTCATAATACAATTATTTACCATGCATCCTGGAGAGGAATAAGATATCACCAGGGACTTAAGCAGTTTTATTGGTGGGAAAGGAATGAAAAAGAGAATGTGTGAAGTATGTGTCTAAATGTTTGGCCAGATCATGAGAGTCAGCTAAACACCAAGTGCCAACCCGGGTTTTGTTAAATCCTTCTAATTCCTACGATGGAAGTGGGACTAACAGCCACCCATGGATTTTGATAATGGGTTTCCCCTCACCCCCAACAAAATACGACTACATGCAGGTGATTGTGGATAGGCTCTAAAGTCGACCCATTTTATGCCATTCGGGATTGACTTCATTCTATGGATCGACTGTTTGAGTTATGTGGATGGGAATTGTGCGCGATTGCATGGTGTGTGTTATCCTGTGTAGCTGGGGATGAGATCCGCGATTACATCGAGGTTCTAAGAGGAGTCTGGTCGACTTTGGGCACTAAGCTGAAGTTCAATCACAACATTCCATCCTTAACCCCACCACACACAGGTGTCAGGAGAAGGCCGGATTCAGGGTGCTTTCGAAGATAGCCAGCCAGAGGTTGTGTCATGGAATTTTCGGGAGTTGGAATGGGTACATATTCCATTGATGGAATTTGCCTATAACAATGGTTTTGAATCAACATTGGTGTGACACCATATGAGGCTTGTATGGTGGAAATGTAGAACTCTGTGTGTTGGACATAATTGAATGAGCATAAAGCCAATGGATCTGAGTGTAAGTAAAGATCACATAAGAAGTACAAGTTATTGATGACGAAGGTTAAAAAGCGGCCTAGTGATCGACAAAATCATATACTTCTTTAAAGGAGAGATATTGAATATACTTGTGGGGAGACAGAGTCTTTTTTAAAAGGTGCTCACCATGGAGGGAAATTACAGGTTTGGTCGGAAGGCGAGTTAATTCGAGTTCATAGAGACCTATGAGATTTTAGAGCGTTTGGCCACTACATGGCTTATCGGTGGCACTCCCTCCGGAGTTGGCAAAATTACATAATGTGTTTCATGTGTCGATGCTTCGTAGATACCGCTCTGATAGTGCTTTATACTACTAGTGCAAGAAATCTGAGTCTGAAGGATTAGATCTTATGATGAGGAAGCCAAGATTAATCTAGCTGAGAGGTGAAAGCGATTTGGAACAAACAGCCTGCCATTAATTGAGAAAATTCTTTCTGGCAACACCACGGTAAGAAGAAGCTACTTGGGAGCCGGCGAAACCGATATCATAACTCTTGAATCGGTGTAATTCGAGGGACGAAATTCTTTTAAGGGGAGGGGTTGTAACACACCCCAAATTATACCCTATGGTTTTTGCATGTTTGGGGGTAATAAAACTAATCTGTTATAATTATTAGAGATAAAATAAAGATAAAACAAAAGTAAGAGAATAGCCATAAATTCAAATTACGAATAATAAAGAAGATTTGAAGGGCTATTGGCAAAATATCATAAATTGATTTTGCAAATATTAGAAGAGTTGGAGGACCAAAGTGAAATAAAAATGGGATAAGATCAAATAAGGATAGGCCAAAAATAAATATCTCATTTTGAATCTTGGAGAAAGGAACACGGATAAGAGAGAAGAAGAAAGAAAAAGAGAAAGAAAGAAAGAAAGATCACGGTATGGATACATGTCTTGGGTTGTATGGGACTTATTTAAATTCAGTATGGAAAAGTGTACATTTTGTATAATAGTAAATGGATTTGTGGTTTGGTGCAGAAAGGTTAAGATACATGGTTTAAGGACCTTTTCTTGTGTATGGTTTGGGTTTGGAAACTCCTCAAACTCAATTCTTGTTAAGGGTTGAGTTGAGGAAAAGTTAAAGAAGCTCATGGTTGTGTTTTTGGGGGCGAGTAGTTACAATTTGAACCAAGTAAATTTTACATTATTTTTTGATCCCTAGCACTAGTCGGACATAGAGGCGATTTTTGGGTGTGAAATAAAGGGAATTTTGAAGAGTGGTCACACAGTAGAATTGTATTACATCAATGAGTGAAGTGTTAGGTTTGTTTCTCGATTTGGACCTTTTAGACAAGTTATGGTCTTTTACCGGAGTCCATTTCCATTTATGAATCTGTTGAGATTCAGTTCAGCCCGGTTGGATCTTAATGGACCTTAGGTGGATTTTTAGGTGCAAATAAGGGAATTGGAGTGAGTCCTTCTAAGTAAATTGTATCCATCTGTGAACTTGATGTTGACTTTGTTTACCTCGATTGGACCCCTGTGGACGAGTTATGGATCTTTTCTGAAGTCATTTCTGACTAGATACGAAGTGGAGTGATTCGGCGAGTTAAGGATCCAATAACGAACCTTGAAGTTGATTTTGGTACGAAATAAAGAAATTTGGGTGATTCTTTAGTAAATTGCCCATAATAAATTGATGTTAAACTTCAATTTCTAATTTTGGACACATGGGCAATTAACCGATTATTTTTTACTCTGAGCTTGATCCTAATCAGTGAGGAGAATTCGGCCCATAGAGGTCATGCGGCGAGAAGGTCGTGGACCCACCTCTCGATGAGATCTGTGACTATCATGCAGTGAGAAGGTCAACTGGAGCCTCATGACGAGATGTGAGACTCTCATCTGTGAGTCGTGAGACCTCGTCTGGCGAGAAAGTCGACCGAGCTGTGCGAGTCAGGACTCGTCGGTTAAGTGGCTAAATGCGGGTTACTAAATTATGACCTCAATGAGGAAAGTCATAACTTTACCGGTCAAACTCCGATTCGGTATTCTTTCTGCGGACTCTATGGAAATCTGTTGGTCAAAACCACATTCACCTATACGAGGAGATGGGTGTCGGGCGAGGTGTTGGGCCTAGCTCTACGGTCGAGGTCAAGCTCAATCCGGGTTCAGGATTTGACTACGTATGACCTCCCGGCTGGAAGTGCATGTACTCCATGATCAAGAACTCCGATTAGGTGTTCTTGGCAGTTTCTGTTCAAATCCGGTAGATTCTGGGAATCCATTCATATGCTGAGGAAGAATCTGAAGGTGTCAGACACAAGGTGGAGCCGGGTTACCGAGTCGGTCAGCTCGGTCGGGATTCGAATTAAATTCGTAGTTTTCATTATGACCTCAAACCCAGTCCGCTAGCTTTATAAGATCAATTTCCAGTTGAGTGTTCTTGAGACTCACAAACCCATTGAGTCAAGGAATTCGTAATGAACAGCTTGATAAGATTGGAACTCATATTAGTTCTGGAAAACACACGAAAAATAGTGAAACTCTGATGGCTTATAGTTATTTATGCATATAATGAGGAATATGGAAAATGTAAAATATGAATAAATGATTGTATGTATAATATCACATATAATTTTGAATAACAATAGTGTTCCGGGAATATGAGATATATATTGAACTTATAAAATACATATTGATTAATGCAGCAGAACACAGTGAGGGGATAGATGGGCATGCTAGGAAAAGCAAGTGCAGGCATACAGGTTACGTCTCCAAGTGGTTGGGTGGTGAGCATGGAATCTGTTTGGATCACGGTGGCCTCGAAGGGTCACCCGGCGTATCGGACCTTTATAGATGGTCGTTGTCTCATTTTATTGATAACGGTCTTATCGGGCCCTCATGGACCAACTACATTTGCAATGCCGATTAGTCGTTCCTTCGGACCATTATAGTTTCCTTGTATCCATTTCTAGGTTTATGCAGGACATGAAACATAGAAAGGAAATAACAGTTATCATGAAATGAAATGTAGAGAATATGGCATGGTTGAGAGCGTAGGCCATTGCTATCGATGATGGTGATGTAGTTAAACCGAAGTAAGAGTACAAGATGATATGAAAGTATATGGAAGATGATAAAAATAAAGCCCCGGTTATGAAAACATATATGTAGAAATGATAAGAATACGTAATCATTAGATGTGTTATATCATTTGTATGGGAGTGTCAGTTGTTCATAATGGTTATATTACATGGCGTACGAGCTTAAGCGCGGTGTTAATCCAGGTGGCAAAGTACCAGAGGGAAACAGGAGGGCCAGGGCAATCCACATGTCCCGTGGAGACAAAGGCCCGCGTATCCATAGGTGCCCTTTGGAGAATATTTAGGTCTATTTGTATATGAAATTTTGTAAGCCGATGTAAATCTGCATAAATGTTTGGACGTTTTTCCACGTATATGGAACTTGTATGTATATTTTGTAATCATTGCTTTACATAATATAATACAAGTTAAATGTTGCAACATTTTATGAGACAGGCAGATTAAGTTTCCTGCGTGGAAGAAAAATGTGACCCCTCACTTCGCTTTTCTTGAGGTTGGGCGTCACAACTCATTATGTGGAATCGGCTCAGCCTCATGTAGTAATATGTCAAATATTTTATATGTTTGTAAACAATGAATTTGAATAATACCATAATAATATGTGTTTAACAAGTTTATGCCACTAGTTACCATCAAACTTTATGTGGAACTATCATAATATCACGAGGAAGTACCATAACGAACTTAGAGTACTACTATTTCTATAATGTGAGGAACCCGAGAAACAAACTTATAACTAATATGTCTGCGATATTTTCGGATGTTTTGTAATATGGTGAAATCTTCTGTAATAATGTGTTACAACTAGTTTAGGCCACTAATAATTACCATCAGCTTTGTAATGGTACTACCATAAAATACTGAGAGTACTACCATAATGAAATTGGGGTACTACCTGGTACTATCATAGCATTAGAATAAAACAAACTCATAACAATATATGCCGATGTTTTCATATGTTTGTAATATGGGTAAATCTTATCGTAATAATATGTGTTCAACAGTTGAATATTAATTATCCCGACTTTGTTATGGTATTATCATAATATCTTGAAATACCTGCATAACCGATGGGGGTACCACCACAGGCTGTGCTACCATAACATATTTGGAATCTTATCGCCATGACTTGGGTGCTATTAGATACTACATTTACAAAGTGATAAATATTGTTGGTAAAGGTTGGTAATGCGGTTTATTAGATTCGATTTTAATATAAAATTGTAACCGAACCGATTATGATCAGTTTTAATAAATTAAGACCGAAACCGATAGTTATAAATATGGCAATAAAATCAGTTCGATTTGGTTGTAAGATGATAGATTAAAATGGTGGTGATTACATTCCACGTTCGGTTTTAAAAATCAAATAAAATAAAATTATATTATACTTATGTTTGAAATTTTAATATTGAAAATATAAAAATAAAACTAATATGTTTAATATTTTTAAAAAAATCCTAATGTTCCTTTTATATGAGAGTTAAAAGATGGAAGGAGAAGATAAAGAAAGGAAGAGGGAAGCCCGAATCGGACAAAGGGTGGGGAAGAGCAAGGAAGAGAAGAAGAAGCAGAAAAAATTTGGTTTTTTTTTACTGATATCGTAGGAGGTTCTTTGTATAAAAGGGTATTTTAGGATATTCTTTGATAGTATTACATTTTGACTAAAAATTAATAAATTTTTTGACAGATATTGAGCATTATAAAAACGAAAACTTCAGTTTAGGATTTTTATATATTTGTCATTGAGGAGATAAAAACGTAATTTTCCTGGTTTTAAAATATCTTTGATGTGACGTATATTTCAATCATTTTAAAATCGTTCTTATCCATTGTGGGGGGATAAGTTTCATTACAAGTCATGTTTTACATTTTTGTGATATCATTTTGGAGATATAATCTTGTGTGATTCTGAGCACGAATTAAGTGTAATTAAGTCAGTTAAAGTTGATATGTACATTCCAATCCATTTGATTAAAAACTCAGTCGAAACTTATTTCGAGCATTGATTGAGCTTTTAGATGTTCAAAACTTAACTAAAATGGTCAGGGGTTACTTTCAAACTGCGATTTGATAAAAGGCTAAATCGTTAAAAAATTAATAATAGTATATTGAGAGCTCAATTAAAAAGTTTTAACCCGATTAAGCTCAAATCGAATGAAACTTAATGAGAGATATAGGATTTTTAGGGTTTTTTTTTATTTTTTGTTCTAAGGAGGAGGAGGTGACCCCGAAGAAAAACCAATACAACTCAATTACATCTCAACCTCCTTGGCCATGAGATACCAAATGTATCTTGCTGTAATAGTACTTTCTCCGCTTGGGGAGGGGAGGATTTATAGTAGTATTCTCCCCTAAATGGGAATACTTGTTGTCAGAGTTGTAAAGTCCGCCAACTGATTTGCTTCTCTATACACATGTTGAAGATATCAGTTGCATTGTATCAAACACACTTTTGCATTTGAAAATGGATGGGCTCCACCCCACTATTATTATATGTCTTCCTATTCCTCACCCATGAGCACCATCTATGAATCAGTCTTTACTTTTCGTGACAGCCTCTCTCCCAAGGCAAGATTGAGCCCATGGTTAACGCTCATAAAGCTCTGCTCATCGCTCTGCATTACAAGACTAGGATGGATTGAAACCCATAGCCATTTCCCCGTCATGATCCCCGCAGGCAACCTCCAGCCCATGAAGTGGTCTCCTGTTTGGAGCATCCATCGATGTTCAATGTTGTCCATCCCCTTTGTGGAGGGATTCCAGCCACCTTTACCCACTTAGTTTTGTGGTATGGTCCCTTTTCGCCATTGGGGATGCGGTAGTTCAATTAGTAATTGCACTCATACATGAAGTCGTCATGTAAAAGTGGTTTTCCATCCTATATCCAGTCTCCTTCCTTGAAAACAAGCTCTGTTTCTCTCTCCATTTCCATATCCACCATAGACAATGTGTGAAGTTTCCTTGCCGGTCTTTACTTGGTGGTTGATTCCTCTCATTCTCTAAATTCCAGCGAATCCACTCATTGAAAGGGAGGGTATGTGTCCTCCTTCGGTTGTCAGATCTAGTGCAAAAGCATAAGAGATGGTCAAGATCATATACCTTGTTTGGGCAACAAATACAGTTGGGGTTAGATGAAAGGCCGTTGCGTGTTCTTTCTTGATTTGTCAATATTTTCTCATGGTGCAGTAGCCACAGGCCCACATGAAGGTTCTGATTCTTTGCGGCACATTTATTTTCCAAAATTATTCCCATATTGAGAGTGGTTGTGGGTTATTGTTTTGTCTTGTCAACTCGTATGTGGACTTTAAAGACCGCTATCTGACATGGGACCCCATCTGGATTTATCAGGGTTTGCTCTTCTATGATCTTGCCTGTGTGAAGCCAACTAGAAATTTCATACCACCCAGCCCCTGCTCCCGGTGCCCACGACCAAGCCTTTTATGAGAATCTACTAAAGAGGCCCTTGGAGGGCTAGATTCATGAGGCAGTTTTTATCTCAGGCCGACGTCTCTCTAAAAAACAAGGAGTGTCATGTCCATCACCAACTCCAACTCTCCACTCCCATAGTACTTCAGGGGTGTTTGAAGTTGCTGCTATGCCTTTCCACACATTCGATGACCCTTGTAAAAATCATAAAGTCGATTTTCCCGAAAAAGATATTTATCATTGGTTGAAAACCAGGAACTTTTAAGATACCGGATGACAAGCAGGAGCTTGTAGTTGAATTAAATGTATGAGTCTAGATTAAACTGTGTCAATTTAAAATTAGAATTCAGAGATAGTCGAATTCGTGTTTTTGAAACGTATTCGGATGTCGAGTGACATATGGTATGACATGTGGTTTACTTGTGTGAATGACTCACATGAAGCCAAGTGTAAAGTGGAGAAAATAATGGAAAAGATAAAACAAGAAAAATAAAAATAAAAGGAAAAAAAAAGTAAAAAAGGGAAAGGAGGGAGGAGACAGGCAAGATTTTTTGGCGGGGAGAGAAGGGGCGGAAGGAGAGAGAAAATTTGTTTCTTCTTTGAACATCCTCTAGAATACATGAATCGGGATTGGGTTTTCTTGAAAATGAAAGGCAAAGTCGGTCATCATTCGGAGGCTGCAGCGTGAGTGTCGAAATCTTTGAGTTTAGTCAAGGCTCCACGATCATAGGAATTTTCTTACTTAGGTTGTTTGCAAGCCACAAAGGCCATTCTAATAGCTTTGGATTTTAACCGAGTAGTAAAATTCCGAGTCACAGAATTTTGGTTGAGTGTAGAATTTTAGAATTTAATTTGTTTTTGAGACAGTCCGACTTAGATTTAGGCCCATTTTCGGATAGATTCAGAGTTGAATTTTCGGAATGTTTTTAGGACGATCTGGACATGGATATTTGAGCTGTTTTGGACAATCCAGAGATTGGAATGAGTTTGGTTTAATCCAGGGATGATCTTGGGTTTTACATTGGTCGTGTTTTGGTATCCTTAGTATTCGGTGACAAGCCCAGCCAAAGGTTGAGGTGCCAATGTATATAGTCTGAGATTTGAGCCATTTTTGTATGTATTATTGTTAGGAAAAATAAATATAGTAATATGATGATCTTTGTCACGTAAAATTCATGTTAATATGTGCTTGTGGGATGTATTAACATGGAAATGGTGATGAATGAAAATTCTAAGTAGGAAATATAATTATCCGGAATTTATAAATTTTTCATGTAGCTCTTATTGTGCATGTAGTATGACATCACATTAAATGACATGATTGCATTCATATCTGCGATCACATCAGCGTCAGTCGGGTAATGGTGCATGAAATCTTGGTATTCACAATTCTTGGTGAATGTGTGGTGAGAGCTTGAAATGGGACAGCGTTAAAGAAATGAGACTCACGGTTGTATAAAACAATAGTAATAATAATAAGTTGGTGTGTTTGGTTAAGCAAGATGGAGTGATTGTGCCAAATCTCGGAAGTCTATGATGGTGTCTTTATCAGGAACACGTATGTGTGCACCGAGTGTTATTGTAAATATTTTTAGGAAGTTGCAATGTAGCAGCGAAAATCACTTAGAGATTTTATAATAATTTTTGTGCCTGTGCAGATTTATGAATTAGGCAAAACTTGGATTTTAAGGAAAAGTGATGAATTGACAAATTACCATGAAATAACAAAATTTAGTGAACTTAGGAAATTTGAGCTTTAAAACAAGGACAAAATTTTAAATGCCATAAGGAGAAAAAATCATAAAGGGAGTAAGAGATGAAGCATGTGCGAATTAAAAACAAATTGATTTCTGAAAATTAAAGTGAAAGAACAGTTGCAGATTTGGGGACTTATGGGGTATAAAAGGGGAGAGATAAAACCAAGAATTTCTTGGTCTCCAATTTTGCCTAGCAAAAACGTGAAAGAGGCTTGAAAACAGAGGAAGAGAAGGAAAGAAGAAGAGAAAGGAGGAGGGTCAAAGATCAGAGTATGTTGTCTTAGAATCAAATATATTTTTGGATTCCTAGGGCTTTGGAAGGAGAATAGATCCTCCTTTGCACAGGGTTTTTGTGGAAGATGCAGCTGAGCCCTTAACTTGTTAGTGTTGTGGGTAAAGCCCCGAATGTCTGAGAAAGACATGAATCCCTCCCTTTGAGGGGTTGGATTCCCAGGTTTAGTACAAAGTAAAGTTTAATTGAACAAACCCTAACAAGAGAGCATATTAATATTAGTATGTGTATGGAGGTTACGGTATAGTAGAATTGGTTTTAAGGGAGAAAATCATGAAAGGTTTTGATGAAGACATCCATTGAAAGATGATTTGAGGATAATTGAGGATTTAAAGATGAATTTGAAATGATTTTGAGTGTATACTGAAGTATGAATTTGGTTTGGGGATGGAAAGTGCATGGCATCAGGAGAGAAATACACATTCTGAGGCACTTTTCGGGGCTCTTCTGGCCCCAGACTTAGCCGCAGTACAACTATCTCTGGTCATTTTGGCCAGCTTGTGCCGATCTGGTGGGCATCTCCTGAGCACAAGCACCTGAACACGCTTTCCAGTTTCGACCAGTTTTTCGTATTTTGGCCATGGCACTCATTTACCTTATCCGGTTGAGTGATTCAAGAGTGGCTACGTAAAATAGACTTCAGGAGAACAGCAAAAAGAAGAAGAGTATCGTCTAATTCTGATCTGAGTGGCTAAAATTCACTTTTGAAATTGAGGCCACGTGAAAAGTCCTGCGTAGCTTTGGACACAAGAAGTGGTCAGGTGGTTTCAGGACGTAACGAATTCGGTGTCAGTTGGGTGATTCCAGTTGGAATAGGAGCCCTTAGCCTTAACTTAAATGAGTACAAGAACCTGAGTCCAAGATATGGAGTTAGAGACCCGGAAAATTAGTAATACAAACTGTTCCAGGTGTAATCAGGTAAACCGACTAGTTGGCATGATGCCATAACTTTAGTTTGAATAATCCAGTTAGGAATGAGTTCCAATTCCTAAGTAAGAAATGAGCTCATAGAGGAATAAGAATGAGTCTAAGTCAAAGAGCGTACCATACCGAACCATGAGAGGCAAGAATTAAGTTTAAATCACGATTATTTGCATAATAATCACTAAGAGTGAATGGTATGTTGACCTTTAAGTGCGGGTGAAAGCGACAACACGGCCTAGGATCGAGCATGTCGAAAAGAAAGCGGGAATCTCGATAATTGGTCTGTTCTACCGTTCTTTATTCTTTGTTTGATTCTAATACTTGTTCTTTTATTCTGAGTTTGTTCTACAGCTCTTTATTCTCACATATTACTTTCTCTATTTACTGCCCCGAAATATGCATATATCTCCGATTTGAATGATTAGTATTTGAAATGTTTGACAAATATCTTGTATCAAGTGTATTTGAACTACAAAAGAATTCTTTGCATAAAATAAGTGATTTAAGCATATTATTAGAATGACTAACATGACGGGATTACTAATGGATTAAGTCCTTGAGAGAACAACGTGTTGTCAAATCTTTGTTGAAATCACATTGCTCTTTGAATGGCGAGACATGGCGGATTCACATATTTGAATCGTAGAACGAAGATAATAAAACTTCATAGTCATATATTGAAGGCGATAATATTGAAACGCGAGAATCACAATACTACTGAATGACCAACGAGATGGGATTCATAGCTGGTCTAATCGTGAATACAGCCTCAATGAATCATAATGAAACGGTAATATTGATGTGAAATACATTACTGCGAGATATGAAGGGGCGGATTCTCACCATGAATATGCGTGGATGTTAGAATTCTATAACTATACTAATGGAATCTACACAAAGCAAGAAAAGCAGTGGTGACAGAAAAGTGTATTTGTATAAGTATCTTTACACATTACACCGATGTTGTATAAGGCGTATTATTTTGATAAATGCATGATTCTGTAGACGAAAATGGGTCGGGCGCGCGCCGAGCCACTAAGCATCGAAAATGCTTGGCGTATTGTTGTCAAATGCGAATTGGAGTGATAGACATGACCAAGACCCGAGATCAGGGCTGAGTGCGTGGGAAGGAGTGCGGTGTCTTTCAGTGCATATAAATCACTCATTCTTTCGAACATTGACATTTTGTAAGCAGTTTGAACTACTGGATCATTATTATTTTTGTAAAAACATTTTGTTAATCTTAAATATTATGAATATTTTGTTAATTGTCAATGTTTTATGGGCTTATGAAATAGATTTAACCATTCAAAGTACAAATTTAAAATGAATCACAAATGGAGCCAAATGTTTTGATAATATAATTGATGTCGGGTAAACCAAATAAAACGGATATGCAAGATTAGTGGGGATCAGATTGTATTACTAATAAGTCATCATGATAACTAAAGAGATTTGATTAATGACTTTAAAGGAAATAAAACAAAGCGTCCAGGGTTTCGAGTTCGGACTCTGTCAGATTGATAGGGCACAAGAATACATATAACTATTTAGTATCAGGAGCTAGGTTTAAGGCGAGTTCTACAAATGATTTTTAAAAATTGTTTGTAAAATAGTTTCAGGAAATTGTTTATGTTTATCGTTATTTGCATATAAAAGGATAATATGACTCGATCTTGGATCTTGGGTCTTAATAGGATAACATGGATGGTTGAGCTCCAAAGGTCACTAGGCGACAAGGGGATCGTCGGATAGTCACGCAAGTGTGGAGGTGGCGAAGCATGTGCTCCACGACCCTGCTAGGAGACAACAATGGGAGTAACCTTGGGATCTCATCGAGGTGTTCAGGAGCACTTACAGGTAGCCTGGCCCGGTACAATTGCTCGGCAAGTCACCACCATGACGGGCCAGCGAGTGTGATAATGGGTACATAGGGAAAGAAAATTGATGAACCTTTCTTCTGGCGAGAGAAAATTGGCTCGAAGAGGCAGAGCAAATGCTAAGTGCAAATGCATTGCCGCAGCGGAAGAAAATTGGGTGTGCTGGTTTCTGCTTCAGAGGAAGCTTATCGGTGGTGGGTTTTAGGTGTGGAATTTGCCTCACATAGGAAAGTGTGACATGGAGTTCTTCTTTGGTTGAATTCGGGGAAGGCGATATGTAGGTCGTGTCTGTTGCTGAACAATATGGGCTGAGAGTTTCGCAGATTTGAATGAACGGATCAGGCGTGACCGAATATCAGAAGATTCTTTCGGTTGAAACAGTAATATAGAGATACTAGTGTGCTCAGAGGAAAGATGTAGTAAGTTTGAAGATGGGTCTAATGAAAATATATCAGAAACCCATTATCACGGATTTATATGAGATTCTCAAAAATAATAGTGACATGTTTCTAAATATAGAAGAGTAAAGAAAAGAGAGAATGACAAGAAAACGGAGGTAGAAAAAAGCCGGTCAATCAGTGCTCATGCGTGACAAGTAAAAATTAAGGATACAGGTTAATCATTCTGAGTTCAAAGCTCATGAGATTGTAATAAGAGTGTTCTCTTCTGTGCAAGTCAGGTTACCAGGAAGATACTTTTGAGTGCTTCTAAAGGACAGGGTTATCCTTCATTGTCCTCATTGTGGAAGGAAACTCTGAGGAGAGTGTTTGAGTGGCTGGTGCTTGTTTGGCTGTGAGGTCACCGAGCTATGGTGAAGGCGTCCTGAGCCTCTGCGACACCCCGTTTGGGACGTGTTTCATCAGATTAGAAGGCGACAAAATGTTCGCGTTACAGAGTGTTCAGAAGGGACCACTGATTCGCGGGGGAAGACAGGGATGCATATGATGCTCCGGCTAAGGCATATACCGTGAGCGATCTGAATCACGAATTGCCTGGGATGTGATAATGGTAATTCATATCTTTGATACTTTTGACATGCATTGATAGACCGGGGTCAACTGTTCCTTATGTGTATCTTTGAGCATACCAACAGGTAATTTCTCTGAGGTGAAACCAGTGTGATATCTTGGTGGCTTGAACAGCTGGGACATAGTCTTCAGTGTGAGCAAGTGTATAGGGTGTCCCATCAAAATACAGTATGATTTATGGGGAGGTGTTGATTATCCTTGAGTTTGATATAATATTAGGATGAATTTGATTATCAAAGAACTTTTAGAAGATAGTCGATTGTAGAATGAAAAAATTGGCCTTAAGGACACGGGATGGCGATGAGGTTATTTCATCAGCGAGAAGGCCGAATCACCTCTCTAATGTAATATCTTAGCGTTCAGAGAAAGATGGTGCGGGAAAGGGATGCAGGCTTGACACATGCGCCAGTTGATCTGCAGTAAAGTCCAGGAAGCTAGTGCCTGAGATATTCTCTTAGTCCAGTGACTTTGGGATGTGTTTGGGAGAGTTACAGATTTTCCTGAGAGGAGATTGAATTTGCTATCGACGTTGTACCGGGTGCCATGGCATCCATTACCGTATGGGAATGAGCCTCCATGGAGCTGGGATTGAAATTTAGGTTCTGGCACTAGAAAAGGATTGATAAACCGTGCATATCCACCATAGAACTCCACAATACTTTATAAGAAAAGATGGTACACCATTATGTGGTGAGTTATAGACCAATGCGAACAAGTTAATAAGAATAAAGTATCAGATTTAGGAATTGGCCGTTGGAGCCAGTTGAAGGTCGCAGTATCTTTTGAAGAGGATTGACTTGGATCTGGGTTATCATCAGTTCATGAAAATTAAAGTGGAGTGGTATTGCATCTTGAAAGTGGTATTTAGAACACGATATGGACATGGGGTTCCAACCACTATAAATATGGTTGGTTTGAAATACAAAATGCTCCAGTGACTTTGTGGTTTCAATGAATGGTGTTTCAAAGCCCGTATATGGATCAGTTTAATCAGTAGTGTTGTAAGCCACGACATTGTGTAATTGAAAGAAATGAAAGTCATGACACACACACCCGGGGTTAGTGCTAGAGATTTTGAAGAAAGAAACGAATTATATCACGAAAGCTTTGACCAAAATTGTGAATTTTGGTTATTTAGAGTATGCTTTATGGGCACAATAGTATCAGAAAGAAGGAATCAAAGTGGATCGAATAAGAAGTGGTTGTCGAATGGAAGCCCACGAGAAATGTTCTGAAATGTGGTTTCCTGGGACTAGACAGATTCCTCTAGAAGACAGGGTTTTCTATGATTCTGACAGATAATGGAGATTGCTCAAGAAAAATATAGTTGAATTGAGTGAAAAATGTCAAGAGTTTTGAAAAACTAAAAAACGTTTCTTAAACACTTGGGAACTCCAGGTCTTACTAATTGAACCTATGATGAGAATATTATGTGAATCTATAGTGATGCTTTACTAAATGGACTCGGGATGTGTCCTATTGAAAGGTAAAAAGTGGTAGCCTATCTGCACCAGACTAGTTCAAGTCCATATGAAAGAACTTGCATATGATTGAGATTGTACAATTGCCTTTTTAGTTCGAAAATTGACATTGTTGTATGAAGAAAAATGTTTTATTTATAGATCATAAAGTCTTTAAAGTATTTCGCCCTCTGGCGGGAAGCAACGGGACAACGGGGTGGATGATTAGTAAAGATTATGGCCATTGATTGACGTATCACCGGGAAAGGCGATATGTTGGCTGATGCCTTGATGGAAGCGATCTGGCAACCGGCGTTAAATGAAATTTATCATTATGGGCGTTAAAGTGGTGTTAAGCCGAGTGTTCAGCGAGACCGGGTGATGAATCAGTGCTGAAGACACAAAGATGATGAAAAATTTCTGCCATGGCCAAAACAAAGTCAGGAGATGGTAAAAAATTGATTCATGATGAATGTGAAAATGAGTGTTGTATTATAAGGATCGGGTTGTGGCGCATTGTTGATAGTTCGAAAAAGCCATACTTGAGGGCATGGTGGATCTTTTACTTTATCGATCCAGTAACAAAGATGTACCAGATTTGAAAATATCGATACGTGTTGATTATGAAAGAGAACATCAAATTTGGCAACGAGTGTTGGTGTGCCAAATAAGCTGGGTATCGAGTTCGCCGGGATTGTGCCGGCCTATCGAATCATAGATCAAATGGGGCCGAGAATGCACATAGTTTTTATTGGGTTGGGTTACCGTGCTTGAGGAAAGCATATTTCTGGTTTGGGTCGTAGTGCGTAATGGGTGACCAAATGACTCACTTCTACCAGTTGACAGGCTATTAAGCAACGACTGAGCGTACTGTAAATGTTGATTCTGCGGGAATTCTGTATCCGTATTTCAGACTAGGATCAGGGTTCTTAGATTTTGAGGAAAGTAAAAATTGTGGGCTCAGTGGATTCCAGTCACTGATGTTGCATGAGACGGATGGACAGTGGAGAGGAGTGGTCAGGATCAAGGAGTATATTTAGGGTTGATAGATGTTGAGGGGTAGTTGGATGAGCCATCCCTTGGTTCAATTGACACAACAACGTTTTAATCAAGTAGTGAGATGGCTTTCTAGAGGCCACATATGGAAGAGTATGAACACATTCATGTTCAGATGAGATTAAATTAGAAGAAAGGTGAGTTGTTTGGTTGATCTGAGGCTGAGAAGAAAAAGGTGGCTGAGGTCAAGAAAGTCAGTGGCCATGACCGGACTGAAAGAGTCATATGACAATGAGAAAGGACCCGATGTGGTGGTGAAAAGTGTTTTTTAAAATGTGTGGAAGAAAATTGATGAGGTGAAAAGAACAGTTGAACTGAATTGTAGCCATGAAGTAATTGAAAAAAGTGAATTCGTGGCACATCTGGACTATACCTCGGACTTGGAAAAGATCATAATGCCATGTCTCAATCTCTGGAGATATAAGTTCGGATCCGACACATGTGATCTCTTGGGAACAATTCAGGCTTAGGCAGGTTTGACCTCACGAGGCCGTGGGGTCTTAACTCAAGTGGTGAAAAGGAATGAACAAGAAGATTCGTTAGTTAAGTGTTGTTGGAAATCACAAGGGCCGGAAAGCCACTTGAGAAAGTGAAGAAGCAGATCGACGTGATATCCTTATTTGTTTAACTGGTGAAATTAGGGATGAAATTTTCTTAAAGTGGGAGAAATTATGTATTAAATACCCCTAGGTACCTCATAATTTTATTATATGTGGGTATGAATGGCAAAACTTGAGTTTTTAAGAAGTGATGAATTAGACCAAATTGTAAAAATAGCAAATTTGTGAACAGGAGAATTTGAGCACTAACAGGACAAAATTTTAAACCATTGAGGAGAAAAATCATGAGAGGGTAGAGATGGGCCACAATAAATTAAAAACAAATTGATTTGCAAAAATTAAAAGGTGAAGAACAGTTTGCAGGAGACTTGTAGGAGTATAAAGGGGAGATAGACCAAAATTCATATTTGGTCTCAATTTTCTTCTAGTAAAGCTTGATATTGAGAGAGAGCAAAGAAAAGCAACAGAGGAAGAAAGAGGAAGAAAGAAGAAAGGGAGGAGGAGTCCAAAAGATCAAGGTGTATTTGTCTTGGAATCAAAATATATTTGGATTCTAGAGGGCTTTGGAGAAGGAGAATAGATCCTCCTTGCTAGAAGGTTTTTGTGGAGGATCACCTGAGCCACCAACTAATTGGTGTTATTGGGTAAAACCCCAGGAAAATGTACGAAAGACATGAATCCACTCCTTTTGAGGTTGGATTTGCAGTTTAGTACAGAAAGTAAGGGTTTGAGGTTAAGGAACAAGCCTAACAAAAAATTGTGTATTAGGTATGTGTCATGGGTTATGACCCATATTAGGAATTAGTTTGGGAGAAAATCATGAAGGTTTGATGAAAGACATCCATTGAAAGATGATTTAGGGATAATTGAGGTTAAAAGATGAATTTGAAATGATTTTTTGAAGCCTGTATCATGGAAGTATAGATTTGGTTTGGGATGGAAAATTCATGAAAAATGGGAGAGAAATACAGCAGTCCCAGGGCACTTTTCGGAGACTTGTACCAGTACAATTTGAGACTTGTATAAGTACAGCTATTCGGTCATTTTGGCCAACTTGTGCGATCTAGTTAGACATGTACCAGTACAACCTGATACGCTTTTCCCAGTTTATTAGGTTTACATTATTTTGGCCATATATGCATTTCATATCCAGGTTGGAAGTGAAATTCAGGTGGCTACGTAAATGAACTGGAGAACCAAACTTAAAAGGTATCGTCTAATTCTGATCTAAGTGGCCCTAAAAATTCACTCAAAGTGGGACCACATTTGTGCAAGAAAATTCCACCATCAGCTTTGGACATAAGAGTAGTCAGAATTTGGTTTCGGACGTAACTTAATTGATTATCGATTGGGTGATTCAGTTGGAGATAGAGACCTTAGCACCTTAACTAAATGATCTCAAAGACCTGAGTCAAATATTATAGATTGAACCAAGAAAAATTAATGAATACAAAGCTGTTCAGTGTAATCGGTAACCGACTAGTTGGCATGAAATGCCAACTTTAGTTTGAATAATCCAGTTGGAATGATTGAATTCCTAAGTAAGTAGACTCATAGAGGAATAAGAATGAGTCTAAATCAAAAGCGCAAATATACATATACCGAGCAGAATAATAGGTCGTTTAAATTTTGATTATTTATAAATCACTAGAGTGAATGAATTGTATTTGACTAGGTCAAATTGAAACATTTTCAAACTTGGCTAAGTTGACATGAGAAAGAAGCGGAATCGATAATTGGTCTGCTCTATACCAGTTCTTTATTCTTTGTTTATTCTATCTTACTTGTTCTTTATTACCAGTTTGTTCACACACGTCTTTATTCTACTGCCTCCTCTATTTGCGAAATATTCATCACTCTATCGATTTAGAATGATTAAGTATTTGAAATGTTTGACTATCACATAACATCGTGTGTTGAACTTCTAAGCCAATTCACATAAAAAGTAAAGTGAGTTTGAGAAGTATTGTGGACAGCCAACATGCGGGATTCTATGGCAGATTGATCATAAATCATAGTGTTGTCAAATGTAAAAATCACATTCATCTGAATAACAGGACATGCCAGGGATTCTGGCCGAATCTATGTGAATGTCGACCTATAGTCATATGTGGGCAGTATGTGAACGAAATGCATTCTCTTGAATGACAGCGGGGCGGGATTCCTGTTGAATCTTGTGCGTGAAGATGTCAAGATCTATGGTGCTTGTAATGAATGGTATTGAATGTGAAACCCATGCCTCTTGGAATGACAATGTGACCGGGATTGTAGTGAATCTGTCGTGGATGTCGGTCATATTACACATCAGAATCAGAGCGAAAAGAGCGATGGTGTAAAGTGTATTTGGCATGATATCTTCCATTGCGATGTTGTATAAGCGTTATTTTGGTCATCGTGATTTATATGACGAAAAGATGAATCCTGAGCTACATGTGAGCCCTTTATGGCATGAAAATGCTAAAGCGTATTGTTTTTTAATAATCTTGGCAGGTGCAGTGATAGTGATCGAAGAGCCAGGCGAGATCAGGGAGCTCAGGAGTCCATCACGGAAAGATTACAAATTATATAGTCTGTGCATTCTCATTCTTTGAACATGACATTTTGTAAGCAGGTTCCGAACTCTGGATCATCCTTGCTGTGAGGCATTTTGGTAAATGTAAGCGTTATGAATATTTTGTTGGTGTCCAATGTTTGCTAAGACACATAAAATAAATTTACTTAATTGAAATTTCAAATTTAAATGAATAAAATAGGCAAATGTTTGATAAGATAATTGTAAATCTTCGAATGAAAGCAGAGCTCAAAACTGAATCCATCAGCAGAATGATCAGGGATCGAGGTGCTGACTTTTTAAAACTAAAATTAATACTAACGATAACTAAAGATTTGATTAATGACTTTAAAGGAAATCAGCAGCGTAGTAGGGTTTTGGGTTGGGGACTCTGATAGATTGAGTAGGGCTGGAGTCATCATAATTTATGAAAGGATAAATGAATAATATGAAATGAGAGGCCATTATAAAATAACAAAGAGTTTACGTTTGTTATGCAAATGTTGGGGGAATGGAGGTCCTAATTTTAATTAAAGAAAAGATAGAGACTTCTCATAGGGTGAACCAAACAAAACATTTCATTTAGTCTCATTTTGTTAGAAGGCCTCAACAGTAAAAAAAGGGAGGAGGAAAGAGAGGAAAACGGAGAGAAAGAAGAAGAAGAAGAAAGAAGGAAGAAGCGAAAAGGTATGTTTTTTGAATTGGAACATGTGTATTTTGGGTTTTTTAGTTTGATTTCCCCAAGGTTTTTCATGGAATTAGTTTACTTCTTTTTCCCTAGGTTTCTAGTGAAGTCACCTAATACAATTTGTTGAATTCATGTGAATTAAAGCCTTGGTGGTATGAGATAAACAGGAATTCTTCTGTTATGGTTTTGTTATGAATTGGTGGGCCTTTATTGCAATTCTGGGATTTTCAAGTTTGGTTATCAGAGTTCTAAACACCCAATACAAGTGTGATGGAATTATTTGAGTAAATTCCATGTTGGTTTTGAGATAAGTTGTAAAGAAATGTTGGGTTTTTAAAGGGAAATAATCATTTGGTAAAACCCTTTTGTTTTGGTTATAGATTGGATTTATGTCATCCAAATGAGTGAGGATTCAAGTGATAAGAACCATGAAATGGAGATACAAATTTTAGAGAGGACTAAGAACAAGTTAGTAGCTCTAAAGGAAAAAAAACCTTAAATCTGAACTGAAAGATGTTTCAGGTGCAATGCTTTCAGTTATACTCTGTTTGGGTATTGTTGTAGTGTTTTATTATAAGTGGAGTTTACTCAAATAAATTGGTGATTAAAGGAATTCTGAGTAAAATAGACTGGAATAATAAGTCAGCTGAAGGAAGTGCATGAAAATTATAACTGAAGTTCCAAATTTTTCAAAGTGGGACTGTATTTTGATTATATTCTGCTTGAATTTTGATAATCTGAATGTCTCAAAATACCAATAACTTGAGTTCAGTGATCCAAGTAGGGTGAATTCAATTGGAAGAAACAGCAAACATAGCTTCAAATAGGTGGAAGAAACCATTTCAATTTATGGAGTTCAAGACATAAATCCAAGGATAACAGTAGGTGATTCAGTGAATAACTAATTTGGCACTAAAAAAAAATGCTATAACTTGTGTTATGTGGTTGAGGGCCTTAGAGAGAATTTTTAAATTGAAAATTAAAGAAGATGTCGTGGATATATAATGAATGATCTAGGTTTCATAATTTTGAGAACCGTTTGAATAATTTTTGGGTGATAATCAAAAGTATTGTTAAATATTTTAAAATAGTGGTTTTTTATTATGGGCTTTTTTAATTATAAAATTAGTGTTCCATTTGGCTTTATATGAATGTTAGTATTCAGTGTTTCCCCATTAATAAATCTGATAATTTACGCTATCGAGGCGATTAATGTTTTTCATCGTGATGATTTGGGTGTGTACTAAAAGCAAAAGCGAGGAAAGGATTATTAGATAGTCTTTCAAGGATTTTGATGCTCAAAGATTGAGTGTTCTAAAACCTATTTTCTAAATCAGTGTATTAGTATGAGCTGTTTGTGGTATTTAATGGTTTTCATTGTAAACCATATTTTAAGCAAGCAAACAATGAGTTTTTAAACAAACAATGGTTTGATTTAAACCCATATGTGAACCAAACAAGTAATGGTTTGATGTATTCAACCATACTTTTAAAAAACAACAAGTAATAGTTTATTATGTTAGAAATATATTTCCAAAGCGAGCAAGCAAAGCAAACAAGCAAAAGTATATTTTATAAATGACTATGAAATCCACTAGTTTTAAGTAACCATGCAGTGGAGGTAATTAAGTGTGTGTGAGTGGTGTTGGACACTCATTTCATACGTTTTGAGATTTATTAAATTTAGCAAGTTCATATGGCATTTAAGGGAGACTGTGCACAATCTCTTGAGTCTATAGGGTTAGCAGCTTAACTGAAAATTCTATGTTGTGCAGACCAAGATCATTCCTGCAACACGAGGAAAGAGGAATTGAGTACAATGCTACACAATTGATGAGGACGGGGTCATTAAAACACGGTTAAACCAAGGCTCAAGGTGTTTTTTACTAGAATGCAGAAATAGCAGAAAAAACCTCCTGGTGGTTGATTTATAAACATTTTCAGTTTTGAAAATCGTAGCAGTAAACAAGCAACCTGTTTGGTTATTTGAACTCTGCATCAATTTTATAAAAGTTTTTATAAACACAAAAGCAGCGATTGAGCAGATCAGTGTTTCATAAAGGATTTTGGCTTTTCTAGCGTGATTGACTGGGCTCAAGTGTTTCTGCAAAAGATTTATAAACACTTTAAAGCAAAATTAAAACAAACTAAGCAAAAGGATTTATATGAAAAAATTTATAAACTTTGTGAAACAAAATCAAACGAAGCAAGCAGGGTCTATGAAAGGTTTTATAAACTTAAACAAAATCAAACAAACAGTAAGAAGGTTTATGGAAGGTTTCAAACTTTTTAAAAACAAAGCAAGCAAAGTTTTCTGGAAAATGTCTTTGAAAGAATAAGTTTTCTGGGTTTTGAGGGATATTTTCAGAAAAAGCAATATTTATAACTGCACTCATTGAGCTGGTTTCATAACAAATATTTTGATATCTAATTTGAAATTGTTTTCAGTTCTGAACCACATAGGATCTTTGGGCATATTAGGATTCTATGACTTTTGTAAATCAGTCTATATATATTAATAATCTTTGTAAGGAAATACTTTGAATTTAGTATGGTGGAATATATATGTAATAATCTGTGGAAGTGTAGTTTTGTCGAAATGTGTTGAGGCTGAGAGCTCTTTTGAATAGTTTGAGTTTTCCATATTGGAAAGATGTAAATTGTGTTTCACCGAGTTTGGAGGAATATAATCCTGTCTGCCATTATCTCTGAGATGCAACAAAATCTAAAGTTGAAAAAGGAAAAAAATTATCGGGTTTAATAAACAATATAACCAGCCACAAGATTACCAGTTAATTGAAATAGCATTTGGATATTCTACAATGAATTAGTAAACACGCTGTACACTTCAATCAAGAGAGTGGGGTCAACAGTAATGAATACCTTAAAGTTGAAGGAACTCAAATTTGTTCTTGAGTCATGCATATGGATCTCAAACGATGAGGATTGTGAGTCTGGAGCATTACGGCTGCAGTGAGACCCCGAAGGGTCGCCATGGCTCAACCTGCTTTATGACGCCATTCCCAGAGTCAGTTAATAACCACGTCAGCCAGGGAGCCACTCTCATGGAGAAAATAATGGTTGTCGACCCCAACTCCTGAAAATGGGAGCGAGTCCTCCCTTGTGGAGACTCTGCCCAGGCTCTATCCGATCATGACATCACAAGACCTATATATATGTAATTGCGACCTCTTTGTGTGCCTGTCTCATCCTCATGCATCCAGCTACACACAGCAGTTCAAGGGACAAGAGTTTACTCTTTTTACCAGCATATATTAAAATTACAGAGTTACACAATATATGTATCATAAAACCAAAGCCCATGACTAAGACTTTCTTCTAAGCGGCCTCCCTATAGTGTTGATCTGCATATCTGCTCAAATATGAAATAATGAAATTCCTCAAACCAGGTGAGTTAATGTAGTAGTTGGAATCCTTGCTAAATGTGTTACTCTCCACTAGTGCCTTAAACAATGCAGTATCATTGAAATATACAGTTAAAGTGCATAGTGATCTGCTTGAATGTCACTACAGTCAACTCATACTTTGGGAGTCTTGTGACTCACTTGCCACTATGATCACATGTAGAGAAATCTGGTACAAAAACGAATATTTGTTTTTAATTGTAGGCAACCACTGTCTCAATTATTGGACATTCAGATTGTATCTATTTGGTGAATGACCCTAGTGTGTATCGTTGGGCGACTCTGACTGATTGATATTTTATATGAGACACCCTCGATAATTATTATTGTATTAATCAAACCTTGACACTCTCAATAAACCACCTGGCCACTACTCTATTGTTATGGTGATAAGGTCACGTATGGAATCACGTGATGTCAATTCCAATACAATTTATATAACACATTACAAATATATAATCATGTATATATTCACATAATTTAAATCCACCAAACATGTTGTATAATTTCTAATCCATTACACGAAAAAATTAGCTGAGTGGGCTACAATTAACAGCTTCACGAGCAATTCCGTTTAGATTACTCAATAACGATAAATTCACGAGAATTGTACCCACAGTGAACACTGTCATGTGAACAATGACCCTGGGGGTTGCGTAATCTGAAATACCGATATCGGTTCACGCGTGAACTGATTGTATAACCATTCCAGGCCTCATACACATCAATCCGGTTATTTTCTGATTTTGCGATCCAGCAACCAAGCGACCATTGGTGATCGCGGACAGCACCAATGAGGTTCAGATTTTCTAACAATTCGGTTCAAGCGGCTGGATTGAAGCTTCAAACCAGCAAAGCATCTTAAACACTTAGCAAGGTGGCAAAACCGATGAGATGAAAACCCTACCTCACGAGTTTGTAAACTCAACCAGCGAACCACCGCGTAGGCCTCTCGCATGAAGCGGGGTTTCATAACACTTTGAAGTTCCGATGGTCGGATGCATGAATCTAGAGAGAAGCTTGATACTCTCTCGACCAAAACTACCAAAATGACCTCTTTGTCTCTCCCCTCTTTGAAGTTTTGGGCTTAACTAATAAGGTAGGAAGCGACACTATTACAGTTTGTCATTATTATCATTTAAAACAAATTCTATAATGTCATCTATGTCTGACTTGAATTTCACCGACAATTGGCACTATCATTCATTTCCATCTGTTTCTCTACTCATGCAGCATGAAGTAACATGAAGTGCCATGTTATCGATGATTGTCCACATCACGTAATAGTTTGGCACTCGAAACGATGCACCGGCGTGCAATTCGATCTATCTCCGAATGTGACGTGTTAACTAATTTCACGAAGCGATTCTAACGGTGAAATCCGTTTCATCATCGGTCCCGAAAATTTGATTTTGACCCGATACGTTCACCATTTACCCAAAATTGTAATTTTCTTCCGGGTCTTACACATAGTTGATCAATTAAAATTAGAGAACATCCTAATAGTTTAAATCGTAGATTGGACTTACCAATGGCTAATTTTCCACACTTAGCGTTAAGTGTGAGAGTCGATGGGTTCGGTTATGGGTATAAGAGTCTCATTTCATGCATGAAGTAAATCAGGATTACATTATTTATATGGAATATGGTTTGATGGTTTATGTAGCCATTTTCATGTACATTTGGACGGAGAAGTAGCCATGGTAGGATAATTTTTCTATTGGGCATTGCTTACCTCTTTGTGGCACCCCCTTTTAGGTATGGGGGTTGTCACGGGAGAGCGACGCTCCCGACAGGGCGTGGAGTTGGGGAGGGCCAGGCATGTGAACGACAATGCACATAAAAGTATTTTGTAACAAGAGTGTAATTAAGATACATTGGGTATTGCAGCAATAGTCGGATATGTAAATATGGTAAAGAGGCTGGTGATGGATCTTATGAACAATAAATAGCGTTTTATTTTCATATTTTGGATTTAAATGTGAATGAGATAGTTCGACCAAAGGATGTATAGTAGGGGATATGAGCATATGGACTCTTATTGAGTTAATCACACTTTGTTTTGAGCAACAGCATAGGTTATGATTATATTGTTATCTGGGGTTGCATGTTGGGTGGGGCGCCTCCCGAGACAAAGGAACTATCTGATTTTTTGTGAAAAATGGATCTCGATAAATGGGACACAACGGTGTGGTATCGGGTCGCCGAAATCTCTGAAATTCTACGGATTGATGGGTTGTCTGTGAGACCCAGTTTGAGGCGTCCATGACTTGGTATTAGAGCTTGGATTAACGATTACTAAGAGCTGAGATTGGGGCATCACCTAATTGTTTTTAGATTTATTAGTGTCATGTTAATTGCTCCCTAGAGTTAGATTAGCACAAATTCTAGGATTAGTGGGCATGGGTGTAAGAACACGACATTGTGTCAGATGATTGCTTTGAGGTGTTCTAATAATTCCACCCGGGAGATGTGTGTGGTTTGTGTGAATATATACGTGATAGAATGTATATAGAGAGTGAGAACACTAAGGGTTAACAAATGTAACATAGGGGTTTTGAAAAAATGAATAAGCACATGATTATGTGAATGATTATTTATTAGTGTTTTGGCCGTGCACCACTATTGTGATAAATGAAATGAGGAATCTGACCTTGTGTTTGCTTGTAGATGTATGGCAAATGAGGCGGAGCGTGGGGTCGTCCACGAGGTAGCGGTGACCTCCACGGCTTTGACCAGCAAACCTTTATGCTTTGACCCATGAGTCGCTGCATTCTTGCCGTTACTCGAGTGATCACAGTGGGGGCGAATAACCTCATTGTTTATGGCTCATCATCCTCAGAGCATTCCGTGGAGGAATCAATGGTAGTTGATCATTGGATTCAGGTTGAGAAGGATTTTGGAGACTGTGGAGATTTACCTCGATGCTACGAGGATCAGGCTAGCCACATTTTTGGCTAGAGAATTGAGAATCCGCCTCTATGGGTGGGATTGGGTTAGAGCCTCGAGGATGGGGACGCTGATGACATGGGGAGAGTTAGAGGCTCTTCATGGGTAAGTTTTTCAGGCATCGGCTAAATGCAAAGGCTTGAATTCCTTGAGTTAAAGCAAAGGCTGTATGACTATCTAACTCGAATCGTGGCAAGTTCGCTGGGTTGGCACGTTTAGGGATGACTTCTCAATGACCCCTTGAGATATGACGAGGTCAAAATTCCAAGGATCTTTGAAGTTGTCCATGGAGGCAGATGTGGGATTTCTCCTACAGGGACATGGACTCTTTGGTCGGGCAGAGGCCTTGGCCATAGAGGGCAGGGATGCACGAGTATCAGATGCGGGTACTAGTAGCAGAGGGAAGGGAGAGCGAGCCTTCTTTGGTTCGGGAGAAGAAGAGGTAGAGGGACTTATCCACTAGTGTCTTAGGGCAGAATTGGCGGCTAACCAGGTCGAGGCAAACTAGAGGCTTCCCGATTAGTCGCGTGACGCCAATTTTTCTGGCCCGCCATTAGCCCGGACATGTGGTGGGATTGCCCTCGAAGCGAGATCGAGGTTTTGGGGCGGCGTCAGTCCCCGATCATCAGTGGGACAGGCACGGACACAGTTTGTTCCTTCTCACCCTAGTGTGGGCCAGAGGAACCAACATCAGTCTCAGGGTGTTGTACAGGTGCCTTCTACTACACAAAGAGGCCAGGGTATGGGCCGAGGCCAAGGGTTGAAACTCCTGGTGAGGAATTCAAGGCTCAGTGTCACACACCATCACACCACGAAATTGAGCGGTCGATCAATCGGTTATGCAAATATGTTTCTACTATCTCGCCTCTGGGCTAAGATATTGTTTAATACAGACCATCTCATTCTTTTGTGGCTACCGCATCTAGTATGGATGTTTAGGCTTAAGTGGGGAACCTTGGATGAGCAATTACCGCGTGAGTTCTCCCCACCAGGGACTGGGTGAGGATTGATCGGAGATATGTAAGGTTGTGAGTTGAGAGATCTTGAAGTGCGCTCTGACGAGACATGGTAGTGGACATATCAGATTTTGATGTCATTCTTGCCATGGATTGGTTGGCGGCACCGCCGTGTCGTGATTGTGATAGTAGGAAAATGTGCTACACGGAGACGGTATCCGTGTGACTTTTCAGGGGGTGAAGCATGTTGCTTTGCCACTAAAATGGTTCATGACTTCTAGATAGAAGTGGGCCGATTGTGGTTGGCCTACGCTTAAGCCTTACCTTAGCAAAGATGAGGGAAATGGGATTTGAGTCTCAAAATTGGTTTAGAGAATGAGGATGTCTTTTAAGGATGAGCTTAGGGATTACCTCACTTGCAGGGATGTGGACTTTGTCTGTTAAGTTACACCACGATCGTCGCCCATTACCATGACTTCTCATGGGGATGTATAGGATTATTCCAGGAACTCAAGGTCCAACTACAGGATGTGGATAAGGCACATTAGACCAAAGCACTTCACCATGGGGCGCTCGATTCTGTTTAGAAGAAAGAACAAGACCTTCGAATTATTCACGATGGATCATGACAGTTGAATAGGTTCACGATCAGAGAATGTTATCCTTACGAGGATTGGCGACTTGTTTGGTAATTTGAAAGGGCATGAGTCTACTCGAGAATGGTGCCGCCTTTGGTTATCATGGGTTGAGGTTAGGGGTGATATCCCTAAGACCAACGTTTGGGGCCATAGTGTGGGCATTCCAGGTTCTAATGTTGCCAGGTTGGCGACCGAATCGCCCGGCCCGTCATTCATGGATCATGCATAAGAGTGTTCCAACCCCTATTTGAATCCGATTTGTTGTGGTCTTTTGTTAGCCATTGCATCTTGATCTGCTCCCAATAAAGAACATAGGATCGCTTGAGGATTTGTTCTTTGAAGCCCTCGAGAGAACATCGATTATCTGTGAAGTTTAGATGAAGTGTGTGGGGTCACAAGCATATTAGGTAATGGTGTCAACTTCAGGTGTGTCTGAGTGGGCCTTGAGAAGGTTGGTATTTATGAGTTGGAGAGGCAGTCTGGTCTTGAGAATCGTGGTTTTTGTGAGGCGGCGGGAATCTACCTAGGAGGTTCAATTAAGGTTCTCCCGACTGCAGTAGTACCCTATGTTGATTGTGGAAGGAATTGAGTTTGATCGGATGAGCTGTGTGAGGCATTTCCCGGGGTTGAAAAGAATCTTGCTAGCTCCTGTCGATGATCAGAAGACGAGCCCGGTGCTGGTGTCTTTGTGATCCTCCTAAGACGAGGGTGGGATGTGTCTTGATACGATGGAGGGTGCAACCTGGTTCAGACGGTTAAAAGAAATCATAGAAAATTACCTACACATGATCGGGTTGGTGACATTATGCTGCACTTAATTTGGTGCTCCTTCACTTATATCAATTAAGCAGTTGAAGACATTTTCAGATCTGAGTCTAAGATATTTGCATGGCGGGACCTCCAACATGTTAGCTATGAATGGATGAAATTATCTTAAGGTTGTGTTCATTTTGCATTTACCAATCTGGCCAGAACAAATGTAGTGTGATGAGCTGGGTCGAAGATCATGAAATCACAAGCTAGTGTACTTCCCAGGGACCATGAAATCTTCGAGCGTGGAGGACTGATTTGGTGTGAGATGGTGGATTAAGGCTCGGGGAGGCTGAGGGGTTTAGTAGTCGCCGTCCACTGAGCTGGGAGTGGATTAGTCCCGGGCGAGGACCGCGGAGATGTTATCATGAGATGGCAGGAGTCGATGAGTGGGTGTGGCCCAGGCCATCCTACAGTGAGTCTTCGGTATGGGACCGAGGTTGTGGTTCCCCCATTTGATTAGTTGAGAGAGAAATCTCAAGGTTCCCTTGTCTCTATTACGCCCATCAGTGCCCACGCGAAGAATGTAAAGTCTTAGTGCCGGTGTGTCTGGAGGGGATGAAGCGACCGGTTGAAGATTTGTTCTGGCGATGTCTCTATGTCGACAGATGGTGAGCATTGGCTCCGATGGCTACTCTGATGATGATGGTGATGAAGTGGGAATAATCACGTGTATTTGACCATGCTGCGGTTCTGTGGGAGGCATAATTATATGGGTTATAGTGTGGTGACTCCACTAAGTATTTGCCACTCTAGCGATGTGAATGACGCTACATTGGAGAGTGCAAGTTCTCCTGTCGTGAAGTTGCTCTGCATTGCATGGAGGTGCCAAATCTTTTTGCTCGGATCGGACAGGGATCCCAGATTTATGGCACACTTTTGGAAGGGTTTCCAAAAGGCCATGGGGTTCACGATTGGCGTTGACCAGCGACTAATCACCAGACGGATGGTGGAGGATGACCATACAGTTACAGGGACATCGCGTGCATGTCGCGGATCTCGAGGGTAGCTGGGAAGGGAGCATTTACCGCCGGCTGAGTGCTCTGACAACGATTATGGGCAGTATTCCGGATAACTTTATGAGGCCTTGCCGGAGGCCATGATCCGCGTCGTTGGTTTGTGAATGGGAGAGTGTTCCATCCGCCCGGTCAAATCTATTGAGGGCTGTGAGGGGTGGATTTAGTTGGCAGCGCTTCTTCATTTCGGGCGAGGCGAGAAGAGCCAGCAAGCGGGCGGCGTCGCATAAAGTTTGAGGTAGGTGATGGCGTCTTCTTGAAGGTGGCCACCCTAAGAGATGAGTATTCGAGATGCCTTGAGAAGCTGACAGTACCAAGGTACTCTAGACGCAGAGATACCGAGATGGTGAACCCCGCGGGTGCCTTATCGGTTGAGTCTTTACCACAGGTTTATCTGGTCGTCCGTGGTGTTCCGTCTCGCTGGGTGACTGCTCTGATCAACGCAGCAGTGGTTGGAAGTGCTATTGACACTATTGTGGGACCTTCTGAGGGAAGACCGGTGCGTCATGGATGCTGGGATGAGGTTTCGACGCAAGATCGTGAGGTTGTAAAAGTCGTGGCCAACGCTTTGAAAGTGGAAGGCGACATGAACGAGTTGATGCGGACCACATATCCCTCTGTTGAGGATGAGAGGTTACATGGTATGTTGACGACTGGATATTCTTGCATATGCTTGTGTTTGTGTCACAAGTCGTGTAATTCAGGAATGAAATTTTGTTAGAGGAAAGAATGTAAAACCCAGGGAGGAATCATGGCCCATTCCAGGTCCAGTTCAAACAACCAGATCTGACCTGCGGAATAATTGTGGATGTGAGTGGCCAGGCACATCATAACAGGCTGAGTCTCTTTGTCTGGGGCTTTGACCACACAACTTGTCCAGAATTTCTGTAATGATACCTTTGAGATTTTATATGGAATAAATGAGTGAAATAGCCCCCTTGAGACATGCATGTGCTCATCAAGTTCTCATCAGCCAAATATACTACATGGTTCAAGAAGTTTTTGTACTCTTAATTCTGACATATATGAAGGAATTTGATTTAATACATGTGCTGGAAATGAACATCAACAAGCCACAAGCGAACTTTTCTTTAAGACCTCTGGTGAGCGCCAGATCACCGGTGCACTCACAATCACTGAGAAATAGTGATTACTGAGCAGAGTTGACGAAAGTGAATGGTGATAATTTCCTGCATGGGCTCACTCCTCATAGATTACACATGTCATGTGACAAATCAATCAGGCAAATTACATGGACCTACTCGAATGTCACCGTTCAGTGGGTTTGCGTTGTTCTGGAGGATTGCCCTAGTTTTATATCAGGATATGAGTCCAATCCCGACAAACTTATCTAATATATAAAACGTGTATAATACTATTTATATTAATCCATAAACCTTATTATTTCTTCCATCTAATAACACCAAAATTAAGCTTACATGAGCTAATTAACAACTACAAAACAATTCATTTTGGATAAACCAACATCTTAATTCACGAAATCCGTCACTATTCATGTGAGCGGTGAAACCACCGGATTGTAGCGTTGACACTACTTTGTGAGGGTTTTCTCCACTTTCGGTTCAAATGTTTGGGACGATCCATTAATCCAAACCTGGGAACATCCCCAATAATTTACATGGCTCTTGGCGAAGACATAACTGCTAGTGGAAAGATCTCTGCATATTGGGTTGTGAACTCCTCGATCGGTGTCAGTGGCCTCAACTGCGTGAGGCAAGCTTTTCTTACTTTTCTTGATGAAGACGGACGATTAAGATAGCGAAAATTAATTTTGAAAAATGGTAAACAATAGTAATTGGGTTCAACCGAGGGACTTTCTAGATCTCGGGATAATGAAACAGGACTTCTCAGTTAAGATTAGTTTTAAGCGGGGAAATCAGATACTTTGTCAGAATTTGAGATAGGTAGGAATTTGAGATGATCGGAATTGAATGGTGAAATTTCCATTTTCGAGACATACAAGATAATAGGATGACTTCACATAGTGTGATGTGTAATTTTTTAATGTACACTTCTATTCACATGAAATAGTGTGTGAAATGGAGAAAATAATGGGAAGAAATAAAACAGAAAAATAAATAAATAAAATAAAATAAAAATAAAATGAAAGAAAAAATCAAAAGGAAAAGGAAGGAGGAGACATCTGGAATTTTTGGGTGAGATAAGAGAGCGGAGGGAGGAGGGAATAAAGTGCTTTCTTTCTTCCTTCGCTCTCTTTAAGTTCCTCTAATCGGATGAAGTGGGTTTGTCTAGAACCAAAACGAGAATGAGTCCGCTCATCGAGAGCTATAAGTGGTACCAAATCTTGGAGTTTAAAATCAAACTCCACGAGGTAAGAGTATTTTCACCACTTGGGTTATTTTTAGCCTAAAGTCATTAATGGCTTAGATTTTGCTCCAGATGCGGCGTGTGGCCTTGCTCTTAACTCGAGGTTAGTTGATAATCAGATCAAGCCCTTGTGAATACATTATGGCCAGTTGAGGTGTCTGTGCCCTGAGTAAAGTGTCTCTCTGCTGATCTCAAACATGAGTAAAAATGGTCTCATTATTTATACAGCCCATCTCCCTTAATACAGCAACTATATTACAATGAGTTTTAAGAGTTAACTGCTCTGAAACACGTATATGCCAATTGAAAATTTCCTTCACATGTCTTACAAAAATATATAATGGTACTGTGTGGCTTCTTTGCCGCGGCCTCTAGTAGGCGTGGTGCTTCTAGACCTCCACTTGTACTGAAAGGAGGATCGCGATCTGGGGTGAGCAATGCCCGGTGGTTGAATTCTCCTAGACTCTCCATAAATGCATGCAATGGCACGATGCGACATCCACATTCATCGATTGCAATTATACATGGAATGATCTCATCATATGAAATGTTTCCATGCCCATCTGCTTGAGTCACTGTGAGCTCTCTGCACGTACCTATGCCATGTGTGTGATAAATCACTAGTAATACCAGCTGACACTTATATGCCCAGGCTTTGTGGCTCACTTGCCTTGATACAATTTGTCAATGGGTAGCAATCCCGAGTCAATCCAGGCTCACATCCATCAACTTTCTAGGTTTAAGTGATAAACATGACCTTGTGTTTTCTTTTGAAATGGTATAACTTGCATGGCTTCATTGCGAGAACCGGGTCAGTTGACAACCCGTCAACCATGAAATATTCGTGGATGTGGGTAAAAAAAAAAAACCCCATTTCACTATGAAAATGGCGTCTCTACGTATGATTCTGTGAGTGCAACGTGTCTATGATTAACAGTATGGAATTAAAAATGCGAGTAAAATAATGTCCTTGGGCCCTGCATCAATACTCACAAAATACATCATTATATCTGATAGGTGAGAGTTAATAAATTACTCTTTACCAAACATATATCAAAATTTAAAGTTTTTAATACATGTTCTATCAGCAGGCCAAAGCCATATGACGACTCTTTCTAAAATGCACGGCCTCTAATGATGATGATCTCCTCTGTCACGCTCCTTGTGCACAGAATAGTGATCCTCGACGGGGTGAGCAAAGCTTGATGGTAGAAATTTTCTCTGGTTTACACTCACACTTAGTGCGCATGTCATGGAAGAACAGAAACACATCCAGTATTAAATGAACTTTCTACAGATACATGTACAGGTCCCATTATCAAGTCATAATGACTCCCCATACTTGCAATACCTAAATAAAATCTGAGTAAAATCACTATTTTAAAAGCAAAAACCTTTTTTGTTCTCGGCTTTTACTAAGAGATTAGGTGAAATATATTGGACAACCCTCAGGCGAATTTGGATAGCGCTCAAAAACGTTGGTCTCATCAGGAGTGATGCGATTTGGATGACTCTCAGAAGCGATTCTTAAGAAAATCTTCTTGAGGAATTCATTTTCTGCAAAACTTATTTTCCTTTTATTTTTCTTTCCATGTCTTACGCAACTCTAATATTATAGGTCTTGCAGAGGTCTTGCAAATATGGAATCGTTAATACCCATTCAAACAACTACCAGTACTAATATATGAGCATGTATACTACTTAACATGTAGTCCACATAAATCATATTCAAGTCCATATCAAATAACACCAAAATTAACTCCATGGGCTAATTAACAAACTAAAAGCAATGTAGCTCAACCCGTACCAAATAGCCTAAAGTTTTTAACCACGTTTATTAAGTTTGATAAGGTTTGACCAAGAAGTTTGACCAAAGTTTGACCAACCATTAGGTATGTGGGGTCAAGTTGACTTGCAAGGATGAATAATTTTGGGTTGACTAGGGCACATCATTTACGTGAGCCTGCGTCGATGCGGAGTTCCACGAGACCGGGTTGAAACGATTAAAAAATGGGCTCTGAGATAAAAGTTATAGTCTGGTAAAGTTCAAGCAGCGATATTTTACTCCAGTTTTCCGTCAGCCCGGGATTTTTGCCGAAAACAACCCCTGAGCTCTCATAAGCTAGTTTTGGGTCGCAGTGAGGATTCGCTTTGAAACGAAAATCCAAAACCGAAAACCCAGAACTAGTCGTTTTGACCCATTTACAGGCGATCGGTTTCAGCCGTGAAGACGATTCCGACCATAGCACTGCACGCACCTTCCAGGGAGGAGGGCGACCAGATGACCTGCCCAGGTAAAATTTCCCGACCAACCGCGTCGGATCGGGCTGCGAAACCGTGGCGTGAACTTGGTCGTGGATTTTGTGTTTTTCATTCGGGCCGACTCGCCTCCTTTCCACCATTTTGACCCTCTCGGCTGTTCCGTGGTCCTTTTACAAATTCCTACCCGTTTGAAGAATGCAGGCCAAAACAAAAGGTTAGTAGAAATGTTGGATCGGAGTTTTCCAGCCACCTGACACTTTAGACGGTGAGAATGCGATGTGTTTCACTGGTCTTGAAGACTCCATTGATATAATGGTTGTATAAATTTGGGCGCCGTTTGGTTAGTTTTTCCATTTTGGGTCATTTAGGGTAAGTCTGAGAAGGTTATCTTGAGATTGATAATGCCAATTGGTCAAATTGGGCAAAGTGAAGTTAGATTAGTGAAATTGGACATTTTTTATGGATATTGGATGGTTTCGAATTTCAGAAGTAGCTCGAATTGAAAAGCCCCAATTTTGAATCTGGGTTTATAAGACACACTATGTAGTGGACACATGAAGTCAATTTAGATGGTTTCATAGTTCTAAAAGTTCATTACAAGGCCTTGGGGCATCTGATGTTGTTGATTGGATTATTGCAAGAGCCTAGGGTGTTTATTTTATATTACATGCAATCATGTGAGCACGAGCGATCCTGCGGGGGCGGTAGGCGTATGATGCGGTGAGTGGTTTAGATGTTTTAAATGCCTTGGGGGCCATTATTATGATATATAGTGGTAAGTGTTATATACTTATATATTATTTGATCGAATGATTGACTGCATAAATATGATTATCTAGGTTTTTATATAAACAAGTTATCATTTCATGTAAATTTATCAACATTTTTGTGGAAATCCCTCGAGGTTCATAGATGAGATTGTAAGTGTTAAGGATTACAGTGCAGCCAAGAATCGAGTTTTAAACCACTTTGAAAATTCATTGATGTAAGAATATATTTTGATTTTTATGATTTAAACATGTCAAATATTCTTATAGTTTTATGTGCTTAAAATTGTATAGTGAATATTTTCATTGTGGTATTTCGATTTGACATGAATTGATGAATTGAAATTCATCAATATATTTGGTCAAAGTTGTTGGAATTAAATTGATGAATTCTTAGAATTTTACTACAATATAGTTGGATAGGCGCATATGTGAAGTAAGGAATCTTTGTATTTAGTTGTTATATTGTCTGTTATCGTTGGAAAACATAGATAAAGTAAGGAATCTTGTGATTGGTTGTTCAACCCATAATCAGTATGGTTAGGAAAAGGTTTATATTGATAACAAGAATACAGTGTTGGTTGTTATAGGTTGATGTACCATATAATTGCGAAGGAAATTGATTAGAGCATCCATATTATGAGTGCAATGGGTTTGCCACTGGGGTGTGCGTGAGGTTGGATTCATCCAGCGGTTCATACATTATTTCCGGCTGGTAGGTCAGTTTACCGACGGTTTTATTAGTTTCCGGTGACGTGAGGTTGGTTTCATCAGCGGTTGCCATTATTTCCACGGCCGTGAGGTGAGTTTTACAGCATTTGTGCCTTTGATTTGCCCGCGATATCGTGAGGTTGGTTTCATCAGCGGTTATATGTTTTTCCACGGCATTGAGGTGGTCCTAACGATTCATCCATTATTATTATTACCACATTTTCGAGGGTTGAGGTAAGTAGTCGATTATGCGGAGTTTATGATAGTATATGGTATGGTATATGATGGGTATATGGTATGGTATATGATGAGTATATAATTGATATATGATACAATTTTATATTGCAGTTTATGATAGATTTATACCAATTCACGGTATATAGTGAGTATATGAGTCACGATTTACCGATAGTATATGGTATGGTTTTATGATGAGTATATAGATCTACGATTTTATAGTGATTATATATTCCCGGGTTATAAAGGATGTTTTATAATTGATCTTGGTAATTGGGTTACATGTAAAAATACAACCATTTAAGTTGGGGGTAGTGAGGTGGAAGTCCAGTTTTTTATGAGTGTATATGTAATTACGATTACATTGTTATTACGTAGTAAGTAATAATCATTTAAGTAATTATAGTTATTGTTTCATGATGTTGTACAACATGAAAGTTTATACACTTTATGCTGAATTTTTATGTGTGAATAAGTTAAAGTTATAATTTGATTTAAATTTTGAGCATAGTTTCATGTTTTGACTTGAGGTATAAGTTGGGTTTGTGAAATGATTTAAGAGAACTTTGTAAAGAATTTACGTGAGGTCTTGAAATAAGGAATTTTCCAGATAAAGGCGTTATTTTCCTTATAAGTGTGCCACTCCTTTGAGATTTATTATCTCCACGTTTTTATTGTTTTAAATCAAGTTCCCTAGGTCCGATGGAGTTCGTAAAGATCTGCCTCGTGCGAAACTTCTAGTCACTGGATTAGCGTTGCTGTTGTTTTCTTCTATCATATCCTCCGCTTTACTGTGTTGGACTTGTATTTCATTTTGTAAACCCCAAATTCTGTTTCTCTTAAAATGCTCGATCATAGTATTGAACTCATATGAGTGTATTATGTGTGTTTGTGGGTTATGACTTCTGATAATATAGGTCGGTTGTAAGAGTTGAAACGGTTGTGCATCTTTTATACTATATTGGGGTATTATATTGTTGCATGTGCTATTTTCTATTAAAGTGGGGTTCCATCGATAGTCCCTAGGATTGCCAAAGGGGACTTCACTAGGCGGACCACACCGGGGAAGCCCGGAGGGGTATCCTGGCTCCGTCTTGTCACTTGGATCGAGCTCCCACGTTTCTAAATTCCTCGGGGTTGTACACACTGTCACATTTATCACAAGCCACGAAATAATTCATAAATAATGTGTTTGGTTTAGTGATTCAAATCAATTGCTCAGGTTTGTTAATTAGCCCACGTGAGCTAATTTTTGGGCGTAATGTATCGAGAAATTGCATAACATGTTCTCATGCTGATTAAAATATGTAAATATATGCATGATGATATATTCGCATGTGTCAGATAATTGTAGAAATGACATAATGCATTTCATATGCACCTGCAACGGTAGGAAATTGGGGTGTGAGTGCATGACACCTAATTTTTCAAGAACGGTACGATCGCAGCGACTTCATTAGCATTTATTTTCCGAGAATGGGGTTTGGGAGATACCCAACAGATCATTTCGGATGAGGACCATGACTGTTCGGGAAGTTCTCCAACACATTCGCCTCAAAGGTTGTCCCATATTTTTACCGACAAGTTCGATAGTGTATTTTTGAAAACAACAAGATTTGTTTTAAAAATAATGTTTTTCTCATACATGGCTTAAAGTGTGTGAGGGAGTTGGTGTGACTCGTGACACGGGCGGCTACGTAGACATTCGCATTTATCACGCAATTACTCAATGTGTATTTACATCGAGCATCAGATATACACTTAGGGGTGGAGATTACCCATTTAGTGTGATTCCACCACCGAAAGCATTAGCCTCACCCCGCCGAGTAAATTATATTATTTCAGGCCAGGAGCGGTGATTTGAGGAGACTCATTTCATCTTAGAGGCCGATTTCAAGAAAGCCTAGTTGTGGCTTGAGGGTTTTTATGATATACATGTATTAGAATTTTAGATTTTAAGATATGTTGTATAAGAAAACTTAACTCTTGAAACTACGGGCCCAAGTGTAATGCTTTTACTAATGTATATATCTTCTCGATGTTGATCGGGGACAGGGTTCTCGCAGAGCTCCCTGCTGGCTAAGTGCATTCGCCTCGATTTTCGCGAAAGTCGTGGCCCGTTACCCGACATCTCACGAAGCTTTCATGGGTCGACTGGTTGTCAACCCGACACCTTGCTGGTCATGATAGCTAGATTTCGCGAGACGATTCCAACGGTGAAGTCCGTTTCGTCATTCGAGACCTAGAAATTTTTTTTTGTTTTGACCGAAATTACTGTTTTACCACTTTTCAGAAAATTCGAATTTTCTTGGGTTTTACATTCTCCCTTCCTTAAAAGGAATTTCGTCTCAAAAAATTTCCTACTAATCACAACAACTCATGCATACATCACCATACCATGTGCATGCAAACTAGTCATTTAAGTATTAAACGACTAAAACCACGACCTTCATCCCTAATGCTATGGATGTGGCCCCGTATTGTGTCCTCGCGCTCCCACGCCGACCCTCCACCCACTCCGCCCGCCATAGCACCACTAGCCCTCCTCACTGGCCTCAAGGCCAGCAAACCCGATCCCAGCCTATCCATAATGCACACCGGTCCCTTCTCAAGGTCCTCAGATTCAAATATAACTTTGTAGCGCTTTCTGAATTTGTTTAGTGGTACATTAAAAGTTAACGAATTTTCTAAATAAAACGAGAGATTCCTCGGAAAGTTTACAAGATACAAGGGCAACTAGTGAATTTGTTAAAAAGGGACTCCATTATCATAAAAGAAAGATTAGTTAATGTTTAAAATGCTTGAAAAATGAAATGTGTCAGAGGGAGTTATGGGGTTAAAAGGCAAATAAAGAAAGTTAAAAGTCAAAAATGAGTTTTATTTGAAGGCCAAACATGGCCTTAACTAAACAATTGATTTAAGACCAAAAATTGGTCTCATTTGGTGGGAGACCAAACCGTAGAGAGAGAGAGAGGGGAGAGAAGAAGGAGAGAAGAAGAGAGAAGAAGAAGAAGAGAAGAAGAGAAGGAAGAGAAGCCAAGATCAAGCTAAGGTATGGAACTACATGGGCTTTTAAAGCTTGGAATTGTTTTCCATACAATTGCATGGTTATTAGTTGTCTCCCAAACCTAGGGTTCGGCAGATTCTTCCAACCCTGTAATTTGGGTGCAATCTCAAAAAACCCTCGACAGACAAGAAGCACATGAAATCCCTCCCTTTCGAGTCAGATTCATAGTTCAATGGGTAGCAATGAGTTGGGGTGGTTTAGAATAAACCCTAACTAATTTACATGTTAGGTTATGTATAGATCATAACCCATTAGAGTAGGTGGTTGAGAGTAATTCATGAAGGATTTTTTAAATAAGAGAAGTATTGAAAGAAGAGTTAAGTAAAATTGAGGTTATAGGATGAATTTGGAATGGCTTTGGCGTGTTTAAGGAAAGATAGTACGATTCGTAGAGCAAAATATGGAAATATGGAACAAAATACACATTCTGGGCATTTTCGGTCACACTGTACCGTACAACTTGAACATGTACCGCACAATCTCTTCTAGACCGGAACATGTACCGATACAAGTCACACATGTATTCCAGACACCCCCCGCTCGCTTTTCCAATTTTAACTAGCTTTATTTTACCATAACTTGCCTATTTTTATCCGATTTGAGGATTCAAGTGGCCAATTAAAATAGACTTCAAGGAAACTATCCATATAGAAATAGACATCGTCAAATTATGACTCTAAGCGGCCCAAAAATCCACTCGAAGTGGGACCATGTAAAACCAAACTCGTTTCGTTGTTGAACATAGAGAAGTCCTAAGCTGTTTGACGTAACTTGAGTTCCTGTTCGGAATTTGGTGATTCCAGTTGAATAGAACCTTAGCACATTAGCTTGAAATAAGTTTAAGGACATGTTGTCAAAATATGGTGGTTAAGACCCCATAAAATGAGTAATGCCAACCGTCCCTAGAAAAATCAAGAATGACTAGTTGGCATAAAAATGCCATAACTTTATTTTCGATGATCCAATGGATTGATTCCAATTCCTGGCAAATATAATACACCCAAAGGTTAACAAACAAGAACATCATATGAATGAGGTGTGATTCACACATCATACTTCATAAGTATATGAAGTGCTATATGTAATAGCCATGAAACAAGGGAAAATATAGAAAAATGTAATATGTATGATATGTTCATAAATGAATATGATATTAATATAGGATATGTCATAAGATATGATAGGTATAAGTCATAAGATATGATAAGATATGATAGGATATATCATAAGATAGTCTAAAAGTACACAAATGATAGGCACATATGAATGTAAGATTATATGTTGTGAACTTATGATTGTCATACATAAACGAATAGATGGAACATGATAGAAATATAGAAAGTATATGAATAGATAAGGATATGACAGGAATACGTAAATGATATGAATATACATAAACATACCGAAAAGCGACAAGATTAATACGCTGGTGAATTACACGATAGAAAGATATAAACATAAGAACGATGAGATAAGCAAAAGATGACAAAGCATAGAACGAGAACATTCCAGATAAATGATAGGTACATATATGAAAATGTGAATGAGTAAAAGCCTACATGATAGGAATATAGAGTACAAGAATTTTTAAATCATGACAAACGCATAAATGATATAAAGAGATATGAATATAGAAAGTTATATATACGAATATATGAATACAAGAGTGCATAGATGCATTCATGTTATATGATGTATCTAAACTATAGATATGAGAACGTCACAGTAGAAGTAGTGAATTATAAAAGTATACATAAGCAATATGATAACAATAGTTATTTATGCTTATGAGGATAAGGGTAATCGAAAACGAATAAAGTCGATCAGCTCGCCAGAACCCGCAGAGGATGGGGATAGCATGCCTATGGAAGATACAAGCAATGTCGCAAGATATTCATAAACAGATATCGAGGCCCCGTTGTCGATGATATGTATCCCGTTGACGTGGCCCCGCATGTCACCACAGATTGTAGATCACCGCCGCACGCTGATAGTACCTTCGTACCGATAGCATATGACATGGGTCACCTCGCATGTTGATGATACCTCGTGGTTAACTCGCCAGAGATCACGCTCAGACATGGATACATTTTCGCATTATAGCTTCTCGTATCCGCTTTAAGGTATTTTTGCAGATATGAAACCAAAAAGGAAATGATATGGTTAGAAGAGCAAGAACTGATAAGTGAGAAGATAATACTACTATGGCGAGCATGCATAATTACAAGAACAAGTAGTAATAATGGTAAATTTAATATGAAAATAAGATAAGGAATGACAAGAAAAGTAATAAAAGTATACAAAAGACAAAGTATAGGATGATAGAATAAGAAAGTACAAATGTATAAGAAGTATGAATAGTACGTGATAACAGATATGAAAGTACAAGATGAACACCTTATAATAGGAAAGTATACACAAGACAAGTATGAAAGAAGAATGCAATGTAAAATCATAGAAACTGCAAGAGAAAAGACATAATTGCAGACACGCTACGTAATCCTCATTGTTAATGCGAACATCAAAAGACATATAACAAAGTCACAGCATTTAATCACAGGATATATAGGAATATGTAAAGTACCAAATGAATACGTAAAAGTATAAATAGCGATGCTAAAAGACATAGAACATGTAATAAAAAAGATTGACATGCACAGAATACCGATGATAAGGAATTACGTTATAGAAAATGTTTAGATATATATAATGCATATGTATGGGTTTCGTGGATACGCCGCTTATCGGGTGGTCGCCCATGTTTATGTTCACTAAGCTGCAAGCTAAAGACGGTGTTCAATCCGGCAGTAGTACGGTCGAAGACAAGGATAGAAGACAAGACATTCCACACGCTTAAAGTAGGCCTACTCGTAGATGTGTGCTCACGGGCCACGCTTCGCAATTCCTCGCCACATGTTTCGGTAATAGAAATCAGACATGGCGCACGGGACTCTCGTGAGGCGCGATAGATAGACGACACCACTCCAGCTGGTGTTCTTTTGTATATGTACAAATGATTTTTGTTACATCGGGAATTGTTTGTGCACCAATAGGCTGTGTACGCCTCCGAAAGAATAGTCATGAGAGTCCTATGATAAAGAGGAGTATAATATATAAGAGGATAGTGATCGCTTCCCACTTCGGCTCGATCCACTAACCTGCCGATCGGATCTAAGGCACAGTCCCATCCGTGTCAACCCTAATCTCCCCCCAATCCACTCACGAAATGACCAGTGTACCTTCAGCACTGGTACTTAAATACCCGCGACACCCCAGACACGCTTAGGGCTATGAGTTTCAACCCCAAGACGCATAAAGGTTTCACCCTCTCGAGTATATCGAAGGGCCCAATGAATCTCAGCGATAGCTTGCCGTGTAACACCCCAAAATGTACTCTAGTAGTTTTCGGACTTGTTTAGGGTATATTATAAGCTAAGTGGAATTTTTCGAAAATAAAACGAAAAACCCGAAAATTTGTACATGGAACAAGGGCAAAAATGTAAATTGTCAAAATAGGATATAAATGACATAATAAGAATAGCTTGTATGCCAAAAATAGAAAATCAATAAGTTCATATGCAATTATGGAATTTGGGAAAAGATGAAATAGAAATTGGAATGAATGGAAGGACCTAAATGCAAAAAAATGAGAAAAAGGATTTAAAATGCAAAGGCCAAACATGGCCTTAACAAAAAAATGAGATAAAATCAATTGGTCTCTCATTTTTGAGAGACCAAACCGTAAAGAGAGAAGAGAGAAGGGTACAGTTAAGAAGAGAAGCAGAAGAGAAAAGAAGAGAAGCTAAGCAAAAGGTATGGCTTCTATGATTTTTGGTATGGATATTTAATCTATGGACAAGTGTATTTTGGACCATGGTAGGGATTTCTATGGTTGTAAATCTAAGGTTTTGTTAGAATTTCATCATAACCTCGATTTCTTGAAATTAGGTTGGTAAAACCCATACGGAACAAGATGAGTATGGAATCCTCCCTGAGGTTTGGATTCATGGTTAAATGGCAAGTAATCGAAGTTGTACTTTAACAAACCCCAATCCAATCCTGTGTGTTTAAGCAAAAGTGGGTTACACCCACTGTAATGGTTTTCGGGGGAAAGAATTATGAAAAGTTTTGAGGAAAGATATGTACGAAAGATGAATTAGAGTAAAATTGGAGATTACAAGATGAATTTGGAGTGGTTTTGAGGGGTGTATATAGAGTATTGAGTTGATTCTGTATCAACATACTTAAAATTCAAGAAAAACCCATTCCTCAAGTAAAATTATGGTTGTACCGTACAAGGCGAGCTGAAAATTCTGCACCTAGGCGCCCTGCCATTTTGACTAGTGCTCGTAATTTGGCCATAACTTGCTCATTTATTATCCGATTCAGCCGATCTGTTGTTATTAAACTAGACTTCAAGTAGAACCAACATCCTGAAATAGGTTCCCTTTCAAATTAAGTGATTCTATGATATTCAAAATTCACCTATGGCTAGTACAAGCAAATTTCTGTTTCGCTTTTACCATAGAATAGTCCTGCTGTTTATTGTCTCGGGAAAGCTACGGCGGTTCCATTTGGGTGATTCCAGTTGGAGGAGAACCCATAGCACCTAGCTTGAAAAGAGTATAAAGAATCAGTAACATGAGTCAAGACACTGAAAATGAGTGGCTACAAACTGTCCCAGTGGTGACATTTGCAAATTGACTAGTTTGGCAAGAGAAATGCCATAACTTTAGTTCGATGATCCAATTGAATGATTCCACTTCTAAGTAAATGTAGATTCATAGAGAGTCAAGACATACGAATGGGATTTACAAATACATAAGCATCATACTGTACAAGTATATGAAATTCCATATATAATAGGCATGAAACAAGAAAAGTATAGGAAATGAAATATGTAAGATGTGTTCATGAAACATGAATATGATATGAAATATGAAAACGACTTGAAACATGAACATGAAAAGAAAAATGTCATGAACACGTAATGATAAAGATAGTTATAAGTTCTCAAAGACATATGATAATATGACTACCTAGGACCGAAGAATGAAATGGAGTTGACGTCTCGATCGTGCTAATGCACACTCTATCGTGCTTCTACACTCTGGTTGCTACCGCACTCCTCGCGCGCGGGCAGGCATCGTCCCGACCAGTGTTTCAGACTGCTAGTTGCTACCAAGACCTCGCATCAGACATACATTCGGAAGACTTATCAGATCACAGCCCTACTCATTTCTTATGATCGGTTCAGGTAATGCATGACATATGATAAGACACCGAATAAAGAAGAGTAAAGAAACAATATGGTAAAGATCCTAATGTACCTACGTGGTACCCTCAGATTTGTTCCAGAAGACTCATCAGTACTTTTGTACAAGTAAAATCTCTGTAGTACCTACGGGTACTTCCGTATAGGTAAAATAAGTATAAGTTACATAATATAAGTATAAGTCCATGGTACCACTGTACTTCAGATAATGAATCCGTGTAGTAACCTACTAAGTACTTTTGTATAAGAATAAGCTCAGAACACAAGCATGGGTCCAAGTACAAGATTATGTCTGTAATACATATATCCGAAATACATGATATGTTCAATACAAGACTAAGATCCGAAATGTGACAAGTCTAATATAAGTATATAAGATCCGAATACATGTATAAATTTCAAAAAGTAGTAAAACTTAAGACAAGTATATGCCTCGTAAGACCAGATAAGACCTAAAATACATGTATAAGTTCAGTAAATACAAGCATAAGTTCCAGAAGACCAGGATATACTTTCATAGTAATAAGTATAAGATACTAAGTAACAAAGATAGTTTGTAGTGCTTACTGCACTGTATAAGGATAAGTTCCAAGAATACCAAGATATCGCTCCGGTAATATCTCCAGAAAATCTACTGGCACCTCCCCAACAAGGTAAACCCATAGTATAAGCATAAGCGCCTATGGTATAAAGATAAGCCTGTGAAACCCTACTTCTAGAGGTCCGGGAGATGATATAAGTACCCAGCACAGATATCACTCCTTATGTAAGCATAAGCTCGTAACTCCTAATGGATCTCAAATCAAGTATAAGATGCATAGAAGTACTCATCACGTGATAAGTACCTCCGTCTAAGTATATGTATAAGTTTAGTATCGATATAAGGAATCGACAAATCTCAGAACCACTGAGACTAAATAAGAACAGTCCGCTATGAGTAAGATCTGAAAAGTATAAGATCATAATGTTATAAGTATAAGTCTCAATAAGAATAAGTCCGCCATAGCGTAAGATCCGAAAGTAAGTACTAAGTCGTCTAAGTATAAGTTCAAGATGATGATATACCCTCATGGAGATAAGAATCTCATTAAAAGTCACAAGGTAGCGGCAGACGCATCATGTCAATGATATGAATATAACACGACCAAAAACCCGGCAAAGTCATGATACATGTAAAAGAGACGACCGATGTCTTCGCTATCAGATATGATAAGTTTGCTCTAAATGTGATATGACCTCGGTTATACATGTAGAGTATATGAATTCATGAAGATTTTGATATATCTGCTTTGCTATATGTTTGTTATGATTCAAGATAAATGTATGCATCAAGTATAAGTTATAAGATATAAGCCTCTAATTAAGCGTGAAAGTTCAAGACGGTTTTTAATCCCGTGTAGGTACAAGAGAAGACGGCCCAAAGCTTCCGCATACAGTCACACACACTATAGTGGGTCACATGGAAACATTCGAATTGTAAATGTAAAAAGCAACAGCCGTATCGTGAACGACTCAATATATATGTATAGATTTTGAGGGACACCAATTCTGGTAGTTCTTTGCATATGTATATGATATTTTGATTCCGTTATTAAAAAATGTAAAGAGTCCCAAAGATACGGGTCTTCGCACCTAACTAGGCCTGATCCGCCACCGGCCCGACCCGGAACGGCGTGATATCGCGCCGTCGAACCCTCGCACCACCCTCTTGGGCATCACCTTCAAGACGCATCTCCAACCTCGAACCTAAGGGTCAACGGGCCGCACATCCGCATAGCTCTTCTATCTACCCAGTCACGGAGCAGAAGACGTCAATGTGATCAAGCTCACCTTCTGAGGTGTCTCTAATCAAATCGATCGCCGAAGGAACTCTCTCCCCACCTCTGGCCCAACATAACTCCGACCAGACAGACGCCCCATTCCCCGATCCGACCGAATGAGTGATCCAACCAGGTCCTGGTGCGAGACTATATACGGCCGTTTGACTCTTATCGACCTGCTTCTTCGTGAGCCGAACTGTACCTGGTTATACAAACAATTTTTAATAACAAAATCATTTTCATATATAAACTGACCACACCGGAGTGGTGTCCTCAACATCTATATACATACCGAGTCCCATTTACTTATACATGTACAATTTTTTTCTTTTCTAATACGAATCATCGAGATCACTAAGCAAGCAGTGCTGAGCACATATCTCTCGAAATGGCCCGCTTCTCGTACTGGAGACATGGATGTCCCGCCCTTATCCCGCTTTTCTCGCTTCTCGTACCTACACCCGATTGAACACCATGTTTTAATACTTTTACTGAACATGTTGACAACCACCAATGGGCGACCGTCTCAAGTTTATACATATGCATATCATATCTTATACAATTTCATGTAACTTTTGATTACTTATCATCTTTACCTTCCACGTATTACACGTTTCTCCTGCCTTTAACATATTTCCATCTATACTTTTTTACCGTTGTCATAAGCCATTATCTTACTATCTCTATCGTTTAACACTTACGCATTTATCATTGTGAACATAATGTAAATGCATGTTGTCTATTATGATTTCTTGCTGCACCTGGTCACCTCTACGCTTATCAGAACATAGCAGCTTCGACAACTACCACGGTGACTGCCTCCCAAGCTTATACATATGCATATCATATAATCTATACAATTTCATGTAACTTTTGATTACTTATCATCTTTACCTTCCTATCAGATAGTCACATGTTCTCAGTTTTAACATATTTCCTATCTATACTTTTATCATGTCACGTGTTTTGTCATCTTTACTTATCTCTATCGTTTAACACTTATGCATTTCTATCATGTGTTCCTAGCATGTTCATCTCTGCCATTTAGTATGTCTATCATATATATTCATATCGTATATGACTTTCATGGTTATAGACTATATCATTTGTTGGTGTTATATTTCCGTAATTCGTTATCATGTACTAATTCTCATACCGTATTCATGTACCGCTTCGGCGTACTATTTTCATATACGCTTTTCCCGTTATACTTTCATATTACTTTCCGCTGGCAAAATCGTATTTGTTCAGATACTCTTCGTGTCATCGACACTTCGCTTCAGATCAGAATCGTGATATCATCACGCAGACAAGCAAAGGCTATGCTTCATAATCATATATTCTCTCTATTTCATTTGTTTTGTTTTTCATGCCTCGCATAAACCTTTTAGAAGCTGACAATGACTAACTGTTTTCAGACTGGTTGCATCAGATATACCGGCTGCAGAATATCACCGTGACGAGATGCTGACCTATGCCCGAATAATATTATACCCGAAGGTATCATCACTGTACGAGACAGTGACCTATGCCCGAATAATATTATACCCGAAGGTATCATCACTGTATGAGACAGTAACCATCCATGAGGGCCCGAAGGCGCTGTGGTGACCCTTTCGGGGCCACCTGATCCAAACGGGATCTATGTCATCGACCCAAACGGGGCCTCGATATCTGTTTCTTTTGCGCCGAAACAACCGTATCTTCCCTATAGGCATGCCTATCTATCCCTTTACCAGGTTCTAAGCAGGCAATCAATGTTATTACATTTTCCCGCATATTTCATGTGCTTATGATTAACTATTGTTAATAAGGATCGCTTATGCAATATATACCATCATTACTTTAGTTTGCACTGCTTCCCTTACATCCGCAGCTTCATATTACGCTTCATATTTCTCTATAATACATACATATCATCTCATATATGTCTATTCTATATCACATTCTCGTTCATGTTTTAGCTTACTCATATTCCATCTCTTCACTCTCAGATTCATCATATTCTATCATATATTAGCATATAGCATTTGCATATAACATATCATCGCATGCATTTACTCATTCTTATATTCATACATGCTTATCATTCGTGTACAGCCCATTCCCGTAACATCTTATATCTTCATATACCTTTATCGCCTCTATCTTATCTTATGACATATACCTACGCATTTCTATACTGCATGCTTTAATTACAGGCTTTATCGGACTGCTCTATCTCCCTGGGGAGTGCAGAACATGCACTTCTTCTTAATACCCTTAGTACCCTTCATGTCCAAACTATTTATCTTTATCTTTCTTCTATATTCCTTTCTTACCATGTATTCCAAATTGAATTTACCCATATTAAATCTACTTATGTTTCTTATTGCTCATATCTACTTACTGTTTTTCCTTATCTCTGGACCTAATATGAGTTCCAATTTTATCATACTAGGTATGGATGTATTCTTGACTCAATAGGCTTTCCATAGAGTCCAAGAACACCCGAATCGGAGTTCAAACGAAGGAGATATGACCTTCCGGTCGAGGTCATGCGTAGTCAACCTCTCGACGAGTCAATTCGAACCGAATGAAGCTAAGATGACCTCGGTAAACTTGGTCTATCACCTCGGTCTAAAATATACTAGCCTCCTCAAACATATGAATGTATTCTTGACTCAAAGGGCTTTCTATAGAGTTCAAGAACACCCGAATCGGAGTTCAAACGAAGGAGATATGACCTTCCGGTCGGGAGGTCATGCTAGCCGCCTTGATGAGTCGACTGACTCGACGAGTCGCAGACCGGCGACGAACTCGCCTAACACCCTGGCCCGAGATCTAATATCTTCTCAGGCATATGGATGGATTCTCTTGACTCACTGGGATTTACAGAGTCCAAGAACACCTAAATCGTAGTTCAAACGAAGGAGATATGACCTTCCGGGGTTGAAGGTCATGTGCGGGCCAGCCTTGACGAGCCGATGGATCGACGAGTCGCGACCGAAGACGAGCCTCCGGCCTAACACCCTGGCCTCGACATCTAATATCTTCTCAAGCATATGGATGGATTCTTAACTCATCACTATCCATAGAGTTCAAGAACACCTAAATCGGAGTTCAAACGGCGGAGATATGACCTGCCGGCGTCACGCAGAATGGGCCGACGAAATCGACTGCGACCGACGAACAGACCGGGGGCCGACGAAATTTCAGTCCAACACCTTAGTTTGACATCTAATATCTTTCTCAGCATATGGATTTGATTCTGACTCAATGGGCTTCCATAGAGTCCAAGAACACCCAAATCGGAGTTCAAACGAAGGAGATATGACCTTCCGCTGAAGGTCGCGTGCGCCGCTCGACGAGTCGACTGATCGACGAGTCGCACCGGGCGACGAGCCCAACTCCAACACCTCGGTCTGACATCTAATATCTTTCTCAGGCATATGGATGATTCTTGACTCAATGGGCTTTTCATAGAGTCCAAGAACACCCGCAACCGTAGTTCAAACGAAGATATGACCTTCCGTCGAGGTCGCGCGCAATGCATTTTGATGAGTCATTCGACCGACGAGCTGCACTGAAGTGACGAGCTCAGTCTAACACCCGGTTTGACATATAATATCTTTCTCAGGCATATGTATGGGATTCTGACTACCGGCTTTCCATAGAGTCCAAGAACACCCAAATCGGAGTTCAAACAAGGAGCATATGACCTTCCGGGTCGAGGCTCGGCAAATACCACGAGTCGACCGACCGACGAGCTGGGTGACTGAAGTGACGAGCTGAGTCTAACACCTCGGTCTGACATCTCATCTTTTCTCAGGCATATGGATGGATTTGACTCAATGGGCTTTCCATAGAGTCCAAGAACACCCAAACGGAGTTCAAAACTTAAGGAGATATGACTCGAAGTCGGGAGGTCAGCGCAAATGGGCTTTGACTAGCCGATTCGGATCGATGAGCTGCACTGAAGTGACGAGCTCAGTCTAACACCTTGGTCTGACATCTAATATCTTTCAGCATATGGATGGATCTTGACCAATGGGCTTTCCATAGAGTCCAAGAACACCAAACGGACCAAACGAAGGAGATATGACCTTCCGTCGAGGTCGCGCGCGTACCGCCTCGACGAGTCGATTCGGATCGACGAGCTACACCGGCCGACGAGCTCAGTCTAACACCTTGTTCTGACATCTAATATATTTTCAGCATAGCGTGATTCTTGACTAATGGGTCACATCCAAGAACACCAACCCGAACAAACGAAGGAGATATGACCTTCCGAAGTCGAGGTCATGCGCGAATGGGCCCGACCAGTCGCACTTGGATCACGAGATGCACTGGAAGCGACGAGCCTAGCCCAACACCTTCTCAGGCATATGGTGATTCTTGACTCAAATGGGCTTTCCATAGAGTCCAAGAACACTCCAACCGGAGTTCAAACGGGCGGCGTATATGACTCCTTCCGGGTCGGGAGGTCATGCGTCGGGCCTTGACGAGTCGATTCGACCTACGAGTCGCACTGAAGTGACGAGCTCAGTCTAACACCTTGTTCTGACATCTAATATCTTTCTCAGGCATATGGGTGGATTCTTGACTCAATGGGCTTTCCATGTACCCAAAGAATCAACGAGTTCAAACGGCGAGATATGACCGGTTGAAGGTCATGTGCGCCGCCTCGACGAGTCGACCTTAATTCGACGAAACGCGACCGGCTTAATGAGCTCGGCCATGACGAGTCGAAATTTTCAGGACGCAGCTAAGCTCTACATGACGAAATATCAGATGACTTGCTGAGTTTCCGTGCATGACTATATCGCTGACCCTATTCGACGACCTCTATGGCCGAATTCACCCATCTTCATCGTTTCAGAAAGAAAAGACCATAATCTCGCCCATGGGTCCACCTGAAAATTCAAAATCCCAACATCAATTTTACGGACGTGGATACAATTTCCCAGAAGGACTTACTACCAAATTCTCTTTATTTCTAACCCAAAAACCCGTTCTAAGGTAATGCCATTAATTCTAAATCGACGACCGACCGACCAGGATGACCGAAGGATCTCGTAAAAGGACCATGTCTCTGGTTCATAGGAGGCTAAATCGAGAAATTCAAGAGCCTATCATCAAGTTAATTGGATGTGGCTACAAATTATCAGAAGGATCTACTTCCAGATTCCCTTATTTCTTGACCTTAAAAACTCATTCTAAGGTCAGGCTACCGTGATATGATCAAACATAAGGAATTTTTCGATTCAACCCGCAACTGCACCTTTCCTAAAACACACATCAGATCCTGTAGAGCTCTTCTCAACTCAACCTCTACAAGAATGAGTTTCTAGAGTCTTGAAACCAAAACCATACACAAGATGTAGGTTCTAAACCATGTATCTAAACCTTTTAGTCCAAAACTAGATTTACATACTCCCATAGTTTTAGACAAAAACTATACTCATAGTTCCATACAACCTAAGACATGTGTATTCATACAAATATTCATGCCAGCCCATACACCCATATTTTTCTATACCAAATCATAGTTCCATACCCGCTTTGACCTTCTCTTTTCTTTTCCTTCTTCTTCTTTTCTTTCTCTTCTTCTTCTTCTTTCTTCTTCCTTTCTTATCTTCTCTCATCCGTGTTTCGTTTCCTCCTTTCTCCAAGACCAAAATGAGATATTTTATTTCATCTTATTCCTTTATTTCACACTCCCTCTGCTGAGGAAACTTCTCCTCCCTTCCTTCAAGCCACTGTCTTCTTCCACTATTTTTCTTTCTTATTTTATTCTAATATCTTTCTTTTATTACTCTGGGTCCCCTCCTCCACCTCTCTATTACTTGACAATTTATGCTTATTCCTACTTTCTGGGCATATGAACTTATTATATTGCGATCCTTTGGTCAAGTGAATTGGTAATTTAGTAATTTACCCCACTATTGTATTAATTTCAAGTTCTTCTTATTTATTTTTATCTTTAATTTATTTCCTGATAAATATACTTTTACTTTTATTACATCTTCAAACAAGTCCTAAAATCAATAGTATGATATTTCATTGCTACACGTACGCCTCCCATACAATGCCTCGTACAGTCACATTCGTATACTCTAATAACTCAGCACAGCGACCCACTCATGGTAAGTGCTCTTCCGCCAATTCTATGATCTAGGACGATGTCACAAAGATGTCCTCTAACCCTATATGGTCCTCTCTGACCGACCATCCGTAGAGCAAGCAGGAAAGTTGTACTCATGGTCAGCCGTGTGCCCATAGCCTGAAACTCTTTCTAAAAAGTGCGTCAAACTGCAGTGTCTCTCTATTCACACTATGGATACCGGGTACTCCATGTGTTTACCATTATCTCATCACACCGCATAACTTCCAATGTGAAGCGTCATCCGCGACGGCGCTAGAAAAAAAAATGTGCCAACCGCGGAGCTCCATTCACCATCACCCATACCACGATCACGCTTCCGCAAGAACCATGGCGTGTTATCACAAACCATCAACAGCTCATCACTCACCACCTCCATCGGGCTAAAGTAGCTCGCTGGGTTTCCGGTGTTTCGCTCTAACTCCGACACGAGACATCAAGCCAAACACAAAGTCTCTACGGTTCTTCTCACCCCGCTCCGCAGTACCGCACGGATCCCGTACATCTTCGCGCGCCACTTAGATGACCAGAAATCGAGCAAGAAACCCCAAGAATCTCTCAACGCCAACCGGGGAACCACTACTCGTCCCCATCAAAGATCACCATCCGCGTGGGACGACCTGCTCCTCGCCACCGTACATGACTATACCCTATCCCCCGACACACTATCTCCGTGTCCCGCCCTGGACTCGATCACCGCTTCGCCAACGCAGACCCGGCAGTTACTAAACCTCCAACGCACTCCCCTCGTGCTTGCTCGCATCAGAGCCCAACCGCCCTACGCCGAGCAGCATCCGCCACTCCCTGGTGCCTATACTTAGCCAATACCTCGACTTCCCTAACGAAAGTGCACGCCACTACATTTGCCTTACCAGGATGGTAATGCAAAGTGAAGTCATAATGCTCCAGGAATTCCATCCATCTACGCTGCCTCATATTGAGGTCCCGCTGCATGAAAATATACTTCGGGGACAGGCCTCAGTACACCTCAAATTCCTCGCCATATAAGTGGCGCCAAATCTCGCCGCGGCACTACTACGCCAACCCATGTCGCGTAGTAACGCCAGATTCTTCAAAACTCGAAGGGGAACCATAAGCTACCCACCTCCTGACTCAGATCAAAGCACATCCTGGCCCGCTCGAGGCATCACATAATGGTTCGATACCCCCGTCCCTCGTTAGTGGACTATCAATATAGAGTCATAGTTTCATCTTCAACTCCTGAATGCCCGCACGGGGCCATCCAACCCAACTCGACTCTTCCGGTCGACCGCCATAGATGTCGCTAAACCGAGAAATCATCACGAATCTCCACACCCGACAATCCCAAGAAACTACATATCTCGACGACCCACTTCGCCTCCCAACTCCAATCACCTCGACCTTCTGCGGCCATCAACCGACACGCCTGATGTCGATACCCACGTGTCCCTGTAAAATCTCACCCTCGCAAGCCAAACTCGCGACTTACTGAACTTCATGTATAGTCGAGATCTCTCAAAGAATCGTAAAACAATCCTCAAGGATACCCATGCTCCCACTGACCGGGAGCCGATCAAATGTCATCCACGAAGACTACTTACAAATCGATCCAAATAGTGGTCGAATACCTATGCATGAGGTCCATGAATGACAATGGCGCATCTATCAATCCAAAGGGCATCACCAGAACTCAAAGTGCCCATAACGCTCCTAAACGCTATCTTGGGAGGCTGTCTCCCTAACCCTCGCCTAATGGTAACTCAAGGCGGCGGTCTATCTTCGGGAGTGTACTCGCGCTCCTCTCAACCGATCAACAAATTGTCAACTTTCAATGGGTACCGATTCTTAATCGTAACCCCGTTTCAGTCTGTCAGAATCAATGCACGAAGGGTCTCTGTCTCTTCTTTCGCAACAGAACCAAAGTGCCTACAGAAGTGCTCTACCTAACGAATTCTCATTCAAGAATCCCGTACTCGGGACTCGAGTTCCTACTAACTCAACTAGTGTCATCCTATGCTAAGTCATAGAGGATGGATCTAAGCAAATTGTGGTGTAACCTCGATAAATTAAGTCCACAACCCTCAACAGGCAATCCCGATATCCATCCCGAAAACATCCTCATACTCGCAAACTACTCGGAGAGAGATCCAAGTCCCGCCTCACCGTCCCAAGGCTCGCTACCTAACCCACAATCTGCCCACAGACACCTGTGATTCCTCGCACACCGTCCTGGGCAAAATATCATGTCATTCCCCCAAATACAACAAGAGCACTGTCCCAGAAGCAGGACCCCACGCTCACAATCGATAACGAATCTCAGAAGCCGGTCGCCAATCCATCCCAAGGATGCATCGTCGACCTCCGACAATGCCCACGACCCTCAAATCACCAGCAGATCCCAGATCTCTAACTCGCAACCACGGCATACATATCATCCTTTATCCTCGCCTAATCCCTAGGGAGAACTCATATACAAAGGCTCCCCCAAGGCCTCAACCTCTAAGCTCAACTCATCATTAATCGATGCAAAGATTCTAAGGGGTGTAAACACAACCCCGAGACGCTATTCACAATACTAAAACATTTCATACACACTGTCCATGCATTCATAGTAATGCGAGACAATTAATTCCATAGATTAAATCATAATCAACAAAAAAAAATTATTTTATTTTATTTCATTTTATTTTTTTCAAAATGTTATTTTAAAAAAAATTATTATTAATTTGTTTTTTTGAAAACCTCAGGAATGTAAGCTCATGAACAAAGGTCCAAAATGTTGACTCAAAATAAAGGCACTGAGTCAAGATCGGGTCATGCAACTGGTGTGCACACCTGCCTGAAATTTACACAAGATCATGCATTTGTCGCATGCATGGCCCACGCTGTCAAGAAATAAGACGCCAGACATCATCACACACAGGTTAATTGTGGTCACGATACAAAAATCAGATCGCAACTCCAACCGAGTATAAGGTACTTCATCCAAGCCAAGGTTTCTCGCAGCTCCTTTTTTTTTTTTTTTAGTGATAACCAAATAAATTTATTAAAATTTATTTTATTCTATTTATTTTTTCTAGTTTTACATACCGTAAAGCCTAGAAATTTTTTTTTCTTCGATCATTTTTTTCATTTAATTACGACTATTTGCTCAAAATTTTCGAACAACTTGTTCTCATACTAAACCCTAGTGTTCAACATTTTTTTCCTATGTGCTATTCACCAAGTACACAAATCACACAACATACCACACTCAATTCATACAATACATCATTCACACATAAAACACAATGCATGTCAGGTTTAACTCGTTCCGTGACCTGCCAGTAATCATTACACTCCAAGCTCTACATCGAGCCACACCAAATTATGGTGCTCACAACCCTATGACCACGGCCTAAGCCCTAGCCCCTCAAAGTTCTCAGTATTCGTGATACTCCAAGTTCTCTCGATACTGTTTGATAACTGTAACCTGGGGTCCGCTGATAACTCATTAACAAATGGACACTCAGCCTCACTTAAAATCGAAAGCGTAGTCTCCTCCGTACCTGGGAGCCTCTACCCAAGATACAAAACCCGGTCCTTAACACTAACAATGACCATTGTGTGGTCCACATAAGTAGTAAAAATAATGGCTACTACCTCGCGATCAATATCACAAAATACATAAACTATATACAATAGTTCAAGAGTTAATAAATTACTCTTTACCAAACATATATCAAAATTTAAAGTTTTAATACATGTTCTATAAAACAAATACCAAAGCCACAACCCGATTTCCTTCTAAATGCGGCTCTAAGCAGCGGCTGGTCCTCCAGACATTCCTATACCTAAATAGTGATTCGACAGAGGAGAAAAGCCCGTGAGGAAAATTCTCCCTACACGGGTTACTCCTCACCTAAGTGCACATGTCATGGCAAAACAAACACATCCAAACAATTACATGAACTCACTCGAATTCACATGCTCCAATCCATGTCCCGAGTCCTCACCGACTCTCACACATGCCTGTCAAATGCGAGTAAATCAATGTTTTCAAAACAAACCTTTTTGTTCTCGAAAAACTAATACCGAGATTCCAGAATACATTTACTGGTCGGGCGCTGAATCATTTCTGATAACGCCTCCGAAATACTTCATGGTCCTCATCCAAGTGATATGTCGACGACTCTCCAGGCAATTCTTCTGAAATCTTCCTTCGAAATTCATTTCACAAACATTTTCCTTTTATTTTCTTCATGTCATGCACTCACTCCTAATATGGGGGTGCCCCTGCATATGGAATGCATTATGCCAATCCCAACAACTCATGCTAATATATAAACATGAATATATTAACATAGTTAATCTCACACAAATCATGTTATTCAAATTCACACAATCAATAACACCAAAATTAGCTCACATGGGCTAATTAATAAACACAAGTAATTAATTTTAAAATCACCAACATCATAAAAATTCACACCAAAAATCACACGTCTGCATAATAAAGGAAACCTCGTTGAAGTAATGTTCACAAACATAACAATGGGGATTTTCTCCACTCTGCTCAAATGTTTCAGATCAAAACACCGCTAATCCAAGCCTCGTAACATCCCTAACCATTCACATGGCTCTTAGCAGCACAACACAAGTGAAAAGATCCTACCTCTTGGGAAAGGTCTAACCCACAAAACTAAGGCCCACGCTGCAGCTCTCGGGCCACAGATCGACTTTGCTTTTTGCTCCGTCGAGAACCGACGGTCCGAACGGCTGGAAATTTAGAGAGAATGAGCTCTCTCTCTCTCTAAAACTAAAAAAAACCAGCCACTACACCTCCTACACGTTTTTTTTCTCTTGTTTTTCTTCGGTAAGCACAACTATTCATTCGTCTTGTCATTAAACATTCCAAAAATTCATATCGTCTGTTTTGGATTTTGACACTTCACACAATCCGGAAATTAATTCATCTCATCCTCTCGACTCACGCACGTGTCACACGCATATCGCAGAGCGACTTCATTACATCATTACGTCTTTACGAGCCGCTTTACTAAGACTCGACACCCGGCTACCGAAAACGCTGGGAATCTGATCGCTCCTGACCGACGAAATTCGACATGATACCAGATTTCATGACGATTCCAACTATGAAGTCCGCTTTCACATCCGAGATAGAAAATTCTCGCCTTGACCGAAATTCATCGCTTTACCATTTTTCAAAATTTGAATTTTCTCGTAGTCTTACATTTTCTACTTACATCGCTGCCCTTTACAATCGATACATAAATTTTTTGCTCATGCCGTGGTCTTTATACCATGTTCCAAAGCTTTTCACCCGAGGATGAACGACCCCCTTCTTGCTTTGCCCAACACGCATTAATTACTTTTCATTTTATGATTTTATTGGACGTAGTCCCAAAGACAAACTCAACCCACATTCACCAAGAGTGATGAATAACCATACCGTGCACCCACACCCGACTCTACGCGATGTCACCGTGCACATGAATGCAATGATGCTAATTCATATATCCAATTCCAATGGCTCATAAGCACAATTATATTTCTATATATTCAAAACAATACAAGTAACTCATCACTGAAGCATTTATTAAATATATCATTTTCCATACACGTTTTCAAGCCATTCAATTCAAACAAATTCACGGACAATTTTTGTCCAACAAGCAAATCAGATCGCTTACCGGGCCCCTAAACTGGCTCAGGTCGTCTAAGGACCTAATTTCATCAAGCATCTGCTCCACTCTATCGAACTGTAATTCATGGCCATTTCCGCTCACAACACCTAAACCATTTTCACGCTTTTTAGACAAATAATATCCAAGCAGGGCAAGATCCCTCACCTCCCGTGAGTCGCGAAACTTCACACGCTCTAGACCCATGCGTAGCTCTCAGCCGGGATCAACTTCGCTCTCTTGGTCTCCTCGAATTGGATGGGATCGATTGGTCGAAAAATTCTGTAGAGAAGCCACCTTTTTCACTCTAAAACTCCTCTTCTTCCTCTCTTCGCTTTCCTCCTCTCTCCTTTCTCCCAACCACTTTGGCCAAGACAGTCAAGACAGTGAATTTCGTCTCCTCTCACTACACATGTCACATTCTAAGTGGCCACCTCTTGATTACACCTTATCCCTATTCATCTACTTTGATTTCTATCCACCTTACATGATACCACATGAGTTCCTACGGCCCACACTCTCATGCTCGACTCATCCCACACCCTGACACGCGGGCAACACTAAGAGTCACTCATCTCAGTCAAGTGTTCCATACTAATTATCACAAATAAAACGCAAATTCCGATCGTCTTCGTAATTCGACAAAATCGATGAAATTTGACATGCAGAGCTAGACTTCGCGGAGATGATTTCAACGGCGGAAATTGCTTTCATCTAAACTGTAAAATTCCGTGCATTTCGATCGAAAATTATTGTTTTACCCATTTTTCATAAAATTTGAATTTCCTCAGGTTTTACACCGTAAGAGGCCATAAATTTAAGTCTCAAATTTTTCGGCCGAACAGAAGACTTTTAATTTTCGGTAGATCGCTTTCTGACAATCGGACCAATTTCGATCGTTGAAAACAGCCTAAGTCAATTTTCTGACTATTTCGAATAGTCCCATTAGCATTTTCTAATCAAGCTGTGCAATCAGACTAGGGTCGAGGTTTGTTTTTATCCCTGACTGATGTCTTCGGGTTTTATGGCGTGTTTTGGTATCACAAGAATTTCTGATCGAACCGTGAAAGGACTAATAAAGCCTCGTCAGATACGGGTCCGAGATTTCAGCTATTTTTATGTTATTGTTAAAAATAAATAATATGTTGTTGTATGTAAAATTTATGTTAATATGTGTCATGGATGTATTAACATGAAAATGATTTATGAATGAAATTATATGTAGGAAATATAATTATCCTAAATTTATAAATACTTCACATGTAGCTATTATCAGGGGTATGTAAAAGACATGACAAGAAATGACATGATTGCATTTCATACGCACACATCGCTACGAAGCCCGGGTGTGGATGCATGAATGTTATTCACCATTCTTAGAACTGTGGTGGTGAGCTCGAATGACAACGCCTCAAAATCGAGACTACTAACAGATAAAATAACAATAATAATAATAAATTTGAGTTGGCTGTGGACGAAGAGCATTGCAGAGATACCCCTGGGGGTGAAAGACCTAAATTTTGGTCAAACATATGGACCTAGCGACAAAGTTCGCAGTGTCAAAAGGCTATGGCCCTGCGGGTGAGACCTAATCAGAACCAAATAAACACAATGGAATTTGATGATTAAAATTTAGATGTCAGTCTACTTGCTTAAATCATCAAGTGAAACACCAATGATTGATTTTCAGCCACTGATGCTGCAAGTGTAAGGGAGTCTATCGTGAATCTGCCAGGTGGCATGAGGAGTTCATCTCATGCATGACACGAAACATTCCATGATTATATTATTTATATGGAATATGGTTTGATGTTTTATGTACGCCATTTCATGTGCATTTAAAGTGAGTAGCCATCATAGAGATTTTTTCACTGGTATCATACTCCATCGCGACCCCTTCGTGCATGGTGCAATGTGATATCTAATGCCCAATGAGGCCGTGATTATGAAGAAGGCCAACATATGACTTTAACAATACATTTATAAAAAAGTATTTTATGTAAAAAGAATTATAATTAAATTCTTTTGGACTATTGTATAAATAGTTAGGTATGTAAATACGATAAGAGGGCCGTGATCGGACTCTTATGGACTGTAAATAGGCGTTTTATTTTCATATTTTAGATTTAAATGTGAATAACAGTCCCTTAAAGGGATGTATATTAATAATATTAATAAAACGGATCAGGCTATCACTACTTGAAAGATCCCGACCGATTAACCTCACGAACCGTAGGTGACCTCCCAAGACTCCAATCCAGATATAAACTTTCCTCAAAACAATCAACAAAATCCATGGTCAACTTTACAATCCCAACATATCTTTAAAAATAATGTGAAGCGAAGTGTTAAATTTTATTTTTTTATTTTTCTTTCTTTTTTCAAACACTCGATTTTTCTAAACTCCAAGAAAAGTTTCTCTATTTTTCTGACTTTCTCCTAAATTTACAAAAACCGTGGAAACATTTAAAAACACTTTTAATCTTTCAATTCTCAACTTCCTCGCTTCTGACTTCGTCCACAACTCACCAAGCACAATATATACACATATACATTTATTCACTTAAATCACAAACATTCAAAACTTCTTCAATTCCTCACGCACGCTTGATAAAAAAATATCAGCTTGAGCCACTTGCCGAACACCGCCACGCACTCCATCCACCGAGGATCAAAGCCCAATGAAGTTCCTTTCAAAATATATACATGTATACATATATACATGACAAAATATCTAACATATACAATATGCAAAATATATATACAACGCAAGCCACGCGCCGTCTCCTGACATGGCTCCCACTAATCACAGTGATGCCTCCCACAGCGCACCTTCTCTGTCCCTAAATGCTAAAACATACTGAAAAGAGTGAGCTAAAGGAGCTCGTTGAGTGTACATTTTCATTAAGACAACATTTTCAAGATATATATCAAAGACAAATACTTATACACGAAATCAACTTATGCTTTAAACTTATTTCTAATGAACCCAGTGGGGTAAACACATCCGTGGCTTCCTCGCATCGACCTGAGGACAACCTCAATCTAGTTATAATCACTACGTGAGAAACTCACGCCTACATAAGGTTCCAGCCATAACACCTTATCACGTATGCGATATTACGCTAAAATCTATTTCCCCTCCCCTCCTGTTAAAGAACTCCATAACTTTTCCTCTAAATCCTTACACGCCTGCGATTCCTCAACCAGCACGTCATAACAGCTTCATATAGTATGTGTAAACTATCACAAAACATGTATTCAAAATACATTTACAAATCCATTTAAATCATTTACTTACTATTAAACACATATATACGTTAAATATATACGCATCTCTTACTAATATTTTTACACTTCCATAATGCCTTAACATATGCATACATATATAATTTTAATATAAATACATATATTTAGGCAAGATAAACATATATATATATATATATATATATATATATATATATATATATAAGGTAATTGTAACATTTATACTGTACATTATTATTAATATACATATATAAACAAGCATTAAACTTTTCATTTTAACATTAAATTGTCACTTTAAAACTGAATTTTCAAAACATCGCTTACACTCACTCTGCCACCGCCAATCCCATTGGCTCCCACTTCGCTTCCGTCCGATAGTCATTTTCACATTTTTCAAGAAAAACCACAATTAAACATTAACCATAACTTCTATTTTAATCCACCATACACATTCATTTTCACCCAAACCACATCACATTCACTTTAATCCCATTTAACCACACTTAAAATACGTAACTATGAAACAATTCAAAATACCCTCTTCACTTTACAAAACGACCTTAACGCCTCAATTCAAATCATTTTATTTTCTAACCACCCCAATGCATTTAGAGTTAATATTCAATTCTAAAACACATGGAAATTACCAACTACCCCGAATTTCTTATTTCCCCATTTTGGCTTCGAAACATGCACAAAGCCACATTCAATTTTGTTCTTCCATTTTCTTCACTCTAATCACTCAAATCTAAAGCCTTATACCTCACTTCACTAATCCCTGAATCAATTTCAACATATCGCACACAAATTCACTATCAAACCCTAACAAATCACTTCCACTTTATTTTTCAAAACCTAACCTAATCCATTTATTTCTCAATTTATAATAAAATCATCATCATTTAACCTTAAATACCACTACACTTTAACATCCATACAAGAAAATCACAGACAGCATTTAAAACATCAAAACTAACCCTTCCCCACCAACGAAACTTCTACTGTTTCTGGCTTCTCATTTCTCTTCTCGACACCACTCGAGATCACTAAGAAATTAATGGTAATAAAAAATCACACCACCTCGTTTCTACCTCGCCAACACGTTCTTCTATTCTCTCTTTTATTTCCTTTCTTTTCTCAGTTTTCTCTCACAGACACGGCCGAGCCTCTCCTATTTTGAGCAAATTTAATCTTCTCAATTTAGATTTTGACTCCACACAACTTGCCAAAATCGCACTTTTGCAAATTTCAGCACTCTATTTGGCCCATTTCTCACTTGCATTCAATCCACTAACTCTATTATTTTTAATCATAACTACCACAGAAAGTTTCCTTTTGATCTACTCACAATAAAATATCTCCATTTTATCATATTTTATTCATTTACTTTATATTGCTTTATACCGATTAAACGTCAAAAAATATTATAATATCATCTAAACTTCAAATCAATTAATGAATATTCTAATTAAATCCTTCATACGATCCCGTGTTCTAAAATCACATAAACGGATTTAAAATCGTTAAACTGAACTGACACACAGATTATTATCCTGAATTCATGTTCTGATCATCGACACTACGAACTGACCGCTTCACCTAACGACACCCGCACATTTTCGCATTTACCAATCCAAAATTCATCTAGACCCGACTTTCATCCGAAATCACTATTCACTCTAAATCTCCAATTATCTTCTAAATATCAACAGTGCTCATACGAACCGAAATTTCTTAAAAATTCCTCAAACCTTTTCCATCCTGATATATAATAAGAAATTTACTATTCATTAAAGATCCACGGTACTCTTCGGTACCATTTTATGCCCAACGGAGGCCCCCGAGCTGCTCTAAATTCTAATCTACCATCGCTTCTATCATTGGACCTCTAATCAGTTCAATAACTATCATTATAACATTAAATAAGGTTGGAGTTTTACACTACTTTTATTGAAACCCTTAATAAATTATAATTATATTGTTATACAAGTTATATATTGGCTAAAAATTTTCGAATAAAAGAGACTTTATTTAATTTTTTTATGAAAATATGAATCGCAATCAATATGAAATAATAGTATAATATCGAGTTATTCGAAATCCATATAAATTCTATGAATTAACAGGTTATGAATGAGACCCCACATTTAATGTGTCAGAACCCTTGTCCTTTCTTCAACTTTGTGATGCAAACTTCTCCTTTAACATGTTTGCTTTGGTGGGATCACTCTCACTGAGAGTTTGTCCTTCTTCGTAATCATTGTCTAACCTATTTTGGCCATAAAGGCTTGGTTCATACAATGATGACTTGGGCAAGTACCTAGGAACATCGACCATCATTGGCCGAATGCACTCATGCTTCTGTCAACAAATGCTTGAAAGACAGAGAGAGGTTAGAGGGGTGCAAATCAAAGCTCCTATCACTAGCGGGAAGAACCACTCTAGCCCAATCAATGTTGACATCTATCCTACCCTACTCCATTCAAACAACCTTCCTGTCAGTACACTTTTGCAAGGAAATTGGTAAAACGGTGAGGATGATTTCATGGGGTGGCGCCAATGCTAAGAACAAAATTCATCTCGTCAATCGGGAGACTATCATAATGGAGAAAAAAGCCAAGTGGAGGGTTGGGAATATATATATATATATATATATATATATATATATTTTTATATATTATATAGTGCGGATATAAATATAATTTAATAAATAAATAGTAAAATTTAATTAAGCTCATCAATAACTCAAGTAATATATTATGATACTTGAACTCGTGCTTAACTCGATTAACTTTTGAAATAAATCAAAAGATTCTACTAATAATTCAAGAATCGATCATGAGCCTCCGTTAGCTCACTTAAAATTTTCAACTCTGATCCAAAATCTTAATACGGTAATTTTCTAACGATTCTAACATTTACTTTCATTTTTAAAATACGTTTGTGACTAATTCTCAGTCGAAAATACGCTTTCATTTTCAACCCCATTCGGTCAATCGGCTGAATTTAACTGAAAATGAAAAACAAATTCTTTACCCGCTTTACGATCTCACATATTAACGTCGAACGTTGCCTTATTCTCAGAACTAAACGTTTTCCCTGCTTTCGAAAAATAATACATAAATCGTAAAATTTTCACCTACTAAAATGTTTCACATTCCTAAACACAACATATTATATACAAGCCTTTGTATTAAGCACAAGACGCTATACTGTAAATAAAGTAAAAATGCGATATCGATGCAATATTAATTTTATAAATTATGATTCAAATTTAATGAATCAATACAAACCAAAGATCGATCCATATCACTAAAAGAATGTTAAGTAAAAATAGTGAAATCATATAACGCCAATATATATAAATAAAATTTGTAAGAATTGGCATGTCAAATTTCATCACGCTTAGCTCGTATTTATGTAGTATTTATTATTTCAAAATATAAAGAGCAGATAACAAAACTGAGTCTGGCTTGTAAGCCTCCTAATAAAGACAATTTACTATATCAGAACTAAAACGTTACTTTCAAATAAAGCAAAATTATTAAAGCTGCTTCAATTAAAGTCTATAAAGACCACCATTATTGTCTCATCTCGGTTTAGGGTTGCATGGCTGCATTACGTTGCTGCTCAAGTCCTTTATTTACGAACCTTCATTTTTTCGTCTTGTGAATGATTCAAGATTTGACTCAGTACTCAGCTTGCATAATGCACAGCACACACGATTTTCCATCAATTCATCATGAGTTAGTTTCTCCATTAGGCCAAACCTTGAAGAAAATGCTTCAAAAATACCTAGTTTAAGTATTTCATATATGGATCCTCACCTTTTAGCCAATAAGCAATGTTGGCCACATAATAAAACACATACTTTAGACAGTAAATCGTTATGACTATAAAATGATTGTGCCTTGACTCTACGTAGGTCTTAAGCATACCTTTTAATACTATGGCTTCAACATAACCCTATCAAAGATTGGAATGGGTCAATATTTAAGGGTTAGTGAAAGCCCAAGTACGTTGCAGCCGCCTCTAAAAAAGTAAAGAGTGTCATATAATATAAGTCTATAAGAGAATAATTAAATATAATTAACATGAACGAAGAAAAAGAATTATAAATTTAAAGAATCAAGTGGGAGAATAAACTAATTTTGAATCCATATTATATTTATTACTCTATCCTCTTTTTTTTCGATGATTTCGTCAACACTTTCCAACAACCAAAGCGTGAGCCTCATCCTCGAGCCTACTTTCAGCATTAGTGTCGGAGCTATTGTGGTTTATCAACAAAATATTTAAAGCATATGCTATAAAATAAATACATAAATAAATACAAAAATCAATTTATTCAAAGAAGTTTTAGTCATAGGGACTCCATCCATCTACGGTAGCTCCTTAGTCCATATATTATTTGAGCCGGGTCCCCACCCCAAATCATTACAAAATTGATAGTCGCAATCAGTGCACGTATATTAAATAATTTTGCAAAACAAACATAATTTCCGAATCATTTTGTCAGGTATTAAATATTCCAAAATTATAAATTGTAATTATTTTTAATAATGGACCATACATAAGAAACCAATTTTATTTTTTTATTTTTTCGTATCCTTAGTATTTTTTGGAAATTAAAAATACAATTGAAAATTTTCTAATATCAATATATAATACATGTGTTTTTCAAGTATTTTTAGGAAAATCATTATTTTTTGTAAAGTATTATAAATAATTTTTTTTAGTTATTTTTCTTTCCAATTTAATATATATTATTATTATTATTATTTTACTCATGTCCATTTTTACATATTACAATGTAAACTTATAGTATTTTGTTTTTACAAGGATTAGATGATGGTTTTCTTGTGATGTTCATCTGAATCTTTTTTATCCTTAAGCCAGACTTTAAATGATGAGAAGGATCTACGGGAATCTGATATTGAAATTCAATAAGATAGAATTACAATAATTTAATCCAAAGTTAATAGAAAAAAAAACTATATACGTTAAGTATTCAATTGTACCGCCGCACCCACTTGACCCAAAGGGCAAAGGCGCGGCTCGTCCTAATTGAAGCCGTCGTGGTTCTGGCTGAGCCGCATGGACTCACCGCTAGCCAGAAGAGTGGTCGCATCCGGTCAAGACACGCCACTCGAGCTACCAGGAACGGTTCTCCTCGCAAAACCAGCCGCTGGTTTGTGAGTATGACATGATTTTAAAATTCGGTGGGGGACCTACGTGGCGAATCGTGCGGTGCAGATGAAAGCGCCACGAACCGGGAACCGGGGACCGAGAATCCCGCATTACAACTCTCATCTTTTTGCCTCCCTCTCTGATGAATATCCTTCGCGATTCCACTTCTATGGCTCTCGATTACATCGAGAGACTGCTTAGCTACTGAATCTTTTTTCTACAAGCCCTAAATCGTCCGATTCGACTCAGAAGCTTCGGCTCTGGCCATGCGACTTTGGTCCTCTGCGATCTCCCTCTCGAGAGAGGAATCTTTGATTATTGCTGCTCAGGTTTCTCTAATTTCTCGCGAGAATTTCAGCCATGCCTGGAGAATCTCATGCCCCTAGCACCAAGGGCCTCCTCTGTAATGCTGGAGCAGGCGCAGCAGCCGGTACGCGTTGAATTTGTTGAGAGAAAGAGGGAGGGCCAGAGAGAAACAGTACATGATATTTTCTTTTGATTTTTAGGAAAATCAAAGGCAGTTAATGGTGTAGAAATTCAAACATGTAGAGAGCTTTTTTTTAAATTTTATTTATTTTTTTATGATTTTCTTTTATAACAAGCTGAACATAGATGTTTTGTTTGGTTCTCTTTGAGTGCTTTTAATCAATTGGTTCATCGTGTTTAACGTTCAGATGGTAGCCAAACAGCCGATTTCAACATTCATCCTGGAAAATTTCTTTTAAAGATCCATTTTTTTAGAAATATATATTTTTAATTTTATTTGTGAATCTTCGACATATCCGGTTTGATGTTTTGAATTTGGGATTCTCACACAGGAGTCATTGCAGCTACGTTTGTGTGCTCCTTAGATGTTATTAAGACAAGGTTTTGTATCTGGCGGGCTGCCTAAGCTGGATACGGGAAACATTAGAGGTAAGTCTTCTGAATCGAAAGGAATCATTTTATGGCAGTTTATGTTCTTATCCTTATGAATTACTCTAAGTCATAATAAAATTTCTATTATATATCCAACTTCATTGAAGATGGAAGTATTTTATATACCTGGAAATATGAATATGGTTAAGGGGATAAACTTTGGATGCACAAGGATATACAAATTTCTAGTTTATTTTTTTATTTTATTTTTTTATCAGTAAACCTGAGAATATATATTAACAAAAAAGGAGGAAACTAGTTCCGGCGGCATACAGGAAATATACTGAGGGAGCCCAGCCTAAAACAAAAGAATATGGCTGCAAAAACCTACCACCCCCAAACAAGCTTAGAGAATGAACAAAAGAATTCTAATAAAAGTATCATCCCCCACATCTAAGAGATTCAGGCACAAGAAGAAATAACGCCAACAAAGAATTTTTGTCTACTGTAGGAGAAAGGAATACCTTCAAAGACAACACGGTTCCTTTCTTCCAAATTTCCCAAATGAGACAGAGAGGCGCTGCTTCCAAACTTTTCTTAGCCTTCTTGCTACAGTTTCTAGTTTATAAGGATGGAAACCCAACACACACTTCTGGATGCATGAGAACATATATTTTTATACTTATTCATTAGGTTAAGGATATCGTTATTTAACTAGTGCAAGTACAAGTTATTAGTAATTTATGTGATCTGCAATTATTTGTAATGAATGTGATCAGGTATTTAAAAGGCCTTAATAATAGTAGCTTTTTCCATGTGTCTAGGTAGTCTCATTGTTAGGAGTTTGGAACAAATATTTCAGAAGGAGGGATTGCGAGGCATGTATCGTGGGCTTTCTCCCACAGTTCTAGCATTGCTTCCAAACTGGGCAGTGAGTTCCCTCTCTCTTCCTGGCTATTATTTCATATCCATCTTTGTTTGCAAAGTCCTGAATATGCTGTTGGCTTAGTATAATTGTCAAGTGATTGTCTGTTCTATTACTCAAGGGGTTGAAATAACATCTAATAACAATTTTCCAAAAAAAAGAGTGCCTCCTTTTTTCTTTGCGAATTGTGAAGTCTCGAGTTCCTTTGTTATAATTAAATTGGAGAGATTATTTGGGAAAATGAGAATAACACAAAATTTTAACATTGTGAAATGGGGAATAATACGGAGGAGGTTGTGGGTCAGGTGCAGTCCACAGTGTCCATTCCCGACTGATTTCTGACCAATATCTCATTGTTATTCATGGGGGAGGAGTAAGGAGGCACCTGATTCCTTTTAGATTTGGGAATATATGGGTTAAGAAGGAGGGTTTTAAACATGCTTTGCAAGCTTGGTAGGAAGGTCTCAACTTTAGTGAGTCTGCCAGCTTTGTCCCTACTGCTGGGAAAGCCTTGACACCTTTGCTGAAAATTTGGAATAAGAAAGTTTTCAGTAATATTGTGGTCTCAAAGGTTACAACCTTAGAATTGCGGTCTGAACTAGGTGGATCATTTGGACAAAGGAGGAGGCAGCTAGACCTCTGTGTGTGCAAGAATTAGAATTGAGGAGATTGGTCAAGAAGGAATACAAGAAGTGGGTTCTTTTGAAGAGGAAATCTCACTAGTAAAAGGATTTGGGGGTTAAAATTCTCTCTACTTCTAATAAGGCTCTTTTGTGGAACTGGAGCTAGCATTTTGTGATTGGAAGGGGGACCTTGTGGAATCAAGTGTTAAGAAGGAAGTACAGGGAGAAACAAGGGGGCAGGTACTGTGGACCTGCCAAGGATAGGTGTATTAGAAGGGAATGAGAAAGAGTAGATTGGAAATTCTCTTGTGGATGGCGATGAGAGAAGGGTACTTTTGAAAGACAAGTTATGGAACAACCCTTTCTTTCTACGAACACAAAGAATGCTTAGGT